>JAPYZJ010003426.1:0-49456 GCA_030522765.1 Ophioninae sp. B BG-2022a | reverse complement strand
AATGTCTAGACCGTAAGTATCGTTTTTTTAAATTATTGTATGCTTTAGTTATATATGCAACCTATACTTGACACATATTTACTCGAAAAAATAACTGATCATTTTATGGTATTAAAAATCACCCCCTCCCCTGTAAATCGGGAGAGGAGTGATTTTTAGATTTTTTTTTCTTCTTATTTTTCCTTTTCAATTAATACATATTTACTTGATCATTAAACTAAAATTATAAAACTTCATCACTTTGGACATGGGAATTGAAGAGTTAACGTGAGAAAAATGTTTTACCAGTTTTATAGGGATTTTTCGTTTTGAACCATGGAATATGTTGGGTTTGTTTAGGTTAGATAAATGGATGAAATAATATGTGTAGTTAGTCCTCGTCTTTTTAAAGAAAGCGAACGTAAGAAAAATGTTTTACCAGTTTTATAGGGATTTTTCGTTTTGAAGCGTGGAATATGTTGGTCTCGATTTTTTTTGTTTCCTTTCGAGGAGGCTTCGTTCTCCGAGCTCGCGCTATCGCTTTCGTCATCTTTGGCAGTTGTGTTGCTCTGACCCAGAGAATTCTTGAGGGGGCCGTCATTGTTTTCGTTGGCGTCCGGTGTGCTCGGACAAGACTTCGATCTCCGATCACTCGGCGAAGGCAAATTATCGGTGTCGTCCTCGATGGGTGTCCTTGGCGGATCGGGCTTCGCGTCGGTCGTCAAAAGGTGCAATCGTCGCGACAAGTCCGCCACTATCGACATTTTTTTCTTCTTCGCGAAGTCAAACATCTGCGAACTGGAAGTTATATTTGCTTTGCGGAGCCACTATTCGTAAAAAAAAAAAAAAAAAAAAAAAACGTAAAAAAAAAAACTGTTTGGCAGGGTTCACTACGCGATAGGTTTAATGAGTTTTCAAAACGGATGTCTACACTTGTACCAATAGGTGTCGAGATGTGTACACTGCTGGATACCCAAACGGACGAGCTTTCGGTGATTCGAGAGGAATTTTTTTTTCGAATTTCTAAACTTGGTCGAAAAAATTCTCGGCTTTGCTTATAAATGAGATCGATACGAAAGTACATTTATACTAGCAAATTCATTTAGTTTGATGTTTTAGTCAAGCGTATGTCAAATTTTGATACGTTACGTTGCTTAATTATTTAATCCAATAAATATTCCAATTTTTAATCCACTGTTCTCGTGTGAGAATAGAAAAAAATGAAGTCAGAAGTGGGATTGAGAATTTTGGTAAAAATAATGTAACGCTGAATGAAATTAAGGAAGACGATAGCAACGTTAGAAAAAATTAGATAAAGGTGGCGAAGTAACTTTTTTTTGAAGAGATGCAGAATACTACCCATAAAAGAGCTATCGAAGCAATGGAGCACCGATAAAACACGTGTATGTAAATTAGAGAATATTATGTGGAAGAACAACATTTTTTTTTCTTCCACATAATTCACAAAAAAAATGAAGAAAAAAAAAATAAAATGTATAAAAGTATTTTTATACATTCGTAACAGGTTTTTCGTGTTTACTTGTTCAGGCCGAGAACTTTTCAAACAACCCTCGTAAATAGACTAGTAAAACTTGGCTAAACCCAAAACGTTTTTTTTTTTATGCGGAGGATTAGAATTTTCGACTGGAGCTGAATAGTTGGATATTGAAAGTGATCGAAAAGCTTGCATAGTTGGAACACAAGAAAAATCAATTTTTTTGTTCCCAAATTTCATCCGGCAATTTCCGATTTCAGTTACGAAATTCGTGCAAGCATTTTTTCAGGACTTTTATTCGGCGAGTTGAAAAAAAATCTGCACTCTGTCTTGTATAATAATAAAAAAAAAAATAAAATAAAATAAGAAACTGAAAAAAAAAGAATTTCGATTGCGGTATTCCATTCTGAGGATCGGAGAGGATTGAAATAACAAATATTCCATTGGGTTTACTTTCAGTCTTCAAACAATCAGCTTTAACGAAAACAATTCGACTTCTCCACAAAAAATGTGTGAATTAACTCGGCTACATTTAACTGGGCTAATATTTCCGCAAGTTTTCGAATCGTATGAACGAAAGATACGGTTTTGTAGATAACGACTTTACGAAGCCCGAGATTCGATCTTACGAAGATTTCGTGTACGATAAATACACGGGAAATGATAATCGAGCGTATCGCGTTATGATGTAATTATATTTTACGAGAATGATTTTTCAGTGGGGGTCGATAAGGAATTTTCAAAAGCTTTTGGTCTAACCCCAAGCTAAAACGCTTAATTTTTGTAATTTTAGCAATTTTTATTCTCTTCTTTTGTCTCTCCTTTTTTTTTTACGTAAATTAAAAAAAAAATTTTAATTCGCTTGGAACGCTAGAGGATTCGAGATAAGAGAGTGGTGCTTGGAGAAAAAGTGTTTTCAGCGGTGAGTCTCGCTCGTCCGTCGCGCCAGACACCACTCTCCAGGTCCTTAATACTTTTTTTTTTTTCATCGGGCCTCACCGATCGCATTAGCGTTCCTTAACGCTGATAACGTCGATAATGTCATGAAACCGGGTACACCTGATTAAGAGGATCAAGCGAGCTCCGAATCCGTAAAAGAGACAACGGAAAGAATACCAATCTCTTATCGATATCTCTGGATGATACGAATTAAGACGGTCGCTCAGAAAAAAAAATATCTCCGGCGTAAATAATTCGTCGAAGAGGCTACAAAAAATGGGGATTGAAAGAAAGATTAAGAGAATGAATTAAGGGGTTAGATCGGGCAACCCCAAAATTTAAGGTTATCGGTATAGCTTTCAAAGAGTTTCTCGGTCGATAGTGCTCAATCAGTTTTCGAAAAAAAAAAAACAGTATTTTCGTCGATTATTCATCGACGAAACTCTCGACCGGATGAACATGAAAAAATTACTTTTCGTTTCGAATAACCTAAACGACGTACACAAATTTATTTTACACAAAATCAAATAACTTTAATCGAAATAAAATAACTTTAATCAAAATAAAATAAATTTAATCAAAATAAAATAAATTTAATCAAAATAAAATAACTTTAATCAAAATCAAATAAATTTAATCAAAATAAAATAACTTTAATAAAAATCAAATAACAAATATAATAATCAAATAATCAAAATCAAATATGTTTTAAAAAATCGTAAAGCTATCGATGACCAAAAAGAACGCATTTTTCATTTAAAAAAATCATAACTTTGTCCATTTTTGTATTACCATCTAATATTACGAGTTGAAACTCCTCAGATATGATATTTTGGGGATAAAAGTAGTAACCAGTAGTACAGGTCAAATTCTCATTCAAATCCCGGATCCCATCTGATATTTCGACCCAAAAACGATGGATGGGTCGATTTTAATCAGCCTGGCTCAAGAATCGCCGGAAATTGATTCTGACGAAGTAATTTAATTAAAAAACCGTTTGATCGTATGTCCCTTCAATTTAAGTTACATCAAGCAAAAAACGATCTTCAATAAATGTATAAGTTAGCTACTAAATAAAACCAAATAAAAAAAAAGAACAAAACCCAAACGAACTCGATAACGCCGCTGGCTTTGCCAGCGCAATATTCGTATAATCAAATGCATAGTGTAACGTTGCAGGGGGCGTGGCTTGGATTTTCCACGAGAAGCGAAACTCGTTCTGCTCCTTGCATTTCATAATTTATATACACATATACACACGTATTCACGATAGATATCTATACCTATGTATTTTATATACGGTTCTGGGCGAGTGGAATTAAAAGCTTCTCAAAAGTTTCAAACTATCGAAAACGAATAAAATTAATTCGCGTGTATCTGTGTGTTAAAGGAACCGAAAGTTATTCAGAGAGTGTTATCGCTAACTGATAAGAAAAATTATATATCAAAGTAATGAAATCAACCACGGAGGAAGGGACAGCCCTGAAAAATCATAATTTATTTTTCTCTATATTTTGAACGGACGACATAAAATCTCGAAAATTTTGAGATATTACTCGCCCAATCTTAGTGTTTTTTTTTCTTTTTGCTATACTAATAATAATAATAATAATAATAACATGATAATAACAATGAGAAGATTCGTAATAATTTTTATTAAAAATGTTATTTGTTTAAAAAAAAACTGATTACATTTAAAAAAATTAATTTTCGAAGTTAAATCATTAAAAATAATTTACAAAGATAATACACATCTTGAAAAATCATCATTTATTTTTCTCTCTATATTTTGAACGGACGACATAAAATCTCGAAAATTTTTAGATATTACTCGTCCATTCTTAGCGTTTTTTTTTCTCTTTGCTATACTAATAATAATAATAATCATAATAATAACAACATGATAATAACAATGAGAAGATTCGTAATAATTTTTATTAAAAATGTTATTTGTTTAAAAAGAAACTGGTTACATTTTGAAAAATTAATTTTCGAAGTTAAATAATTAAAAATAATTTTCAAAGATAATACACATAAACGAATAAGCGTTCGATCGCCTCAAACACACCGACTCGTAAAACAGAGTTTAAAAAATTGATAATGAAAAAAAACGAGGGTTCTGATTCTACATGAAATTAAAGAAATTATTATTATTATTATTATTATTATTATTATTATTATTATTATTATTATTATTATTATTATTATTATTATTATTATTATTAATAATAATTATTATAATAATTAATAATAATTATATATATTATTATTATTATTAATAATAATAATATCAGTATTTTCGTTCAGTTTGGTGTAAATTTATAAATGATAAGTGGGCAGTTAATTAAAGTGCGACTTTAATTACGCGAGCGTCAATTAGAAATGAAACTCATCGCTCTGTTAGCCTCTATATTGAAAGACGTCTGGTTTTTCCCGAGCTGCGAATCGTGCGGAAGCACGATAAACGATACGTGACGCGAATGCTAAAATGCAATTTTTGCGAGACGAAGGATCACTTTGTCATTTAAAGTGAATATCTATATATGCGCAGCCAGAAATAGAATGGAAAAGACTACCCGTGTCTGGATGATGCACACAAAGACCGTTCGAATGACGCTTCTGACGGCGTCGGAGGACGAAAGAAAACCTCAAAAAGTACAGGCCGTTCTGATCGTAAATTTTCCGGTGTTTTTTTTCAAACCGCGAGATCGCAAGCGCTTCACCTCGTTTTAACGAATTGTTTTTTTTCTCATAATTATAGTTCTGGTTGCTTTATTAAGTTTTTTGTTTATAATCTTTATTTTATTTGAAAATTATTTGCTTAGTGTTTCGATCTTAAACGTTGAACAAGGGACACCCAAAGAACTGTATTTTAGACAAAATAAAATGGATTTTTTCGAAACTTTTTTTATTAGATACAGAAAAGCTGATCGTTTTTTCGAAATAATTTGAAAAATCTTAACAAGGATTTTTTTTTAGAAAATGTTTTTAATATAATTAATTAAAAATTGTTTCATTTTTTTTTAATTTAGAAACGTTAACAAAATTTCTAACCTAAAAAAATTTTCTATTAGAGATATTTTTTAATGTCCTCGTTGAGATTTTTTCTTCGGTTTAGAGAGGAATTCTCCCAATACAAATTTCGTTTTCAATTTTCTATAAGCTTCCGTATGTGCGTAGTAAAAAATCAATAACCGCTCTCATCGCCGGAGGGCTTGATCTTCAAACATTTGAAAACTTATCGCGTTGTATATTTGAAATGAAATCAAGAGGGATTAAAGTTGCGCAGTCTAGCGGAACGTTTCGATGGGTCGATCGTTTCTTGCATTATTTTATTATCAATTGAAAATTCCTTCGAACTACGCTGTTCGGGAAAACATGAATATTTTTATAAAAATTTCGTAGTTTAATTTTGTACTTACACGTGCCGAGAAAACTGTACGAGCGAGACAACGTAAAAAAAAGTGTAACTGATATTTGTGTTCGACGCGGGCGCGGAGCTTTCCTTTTTTTCACAGTTGTTTTTATTGCATCGAAACTTCCTATTTGCACAATCGTTCGCAGTTGGTTGTGCGCATCATTAACAGAATTATTATGGAAATCCAACGCAAGCCTCTCCACCTCGATATTTTATCCGACGCGAATATCCGTACGAGATATTAAATTCTCAGAATATTGACAAATATCGATAAAAAACAAGATACATTCGTGGAAGATAATTGAAGATGCGCGATTTTGATCGTCCCGTTTCATTCGATAAATCGCGACCGACTGATTCCACTGACTCACTACGAAAACGACTGCTTCTCTCGTTTCTCTACAGGTGGGGGTGGATGAAAATTCAGTCACGTGATCTGGATATTTGTAGCGTCGTCTGGTCCGGTAAAAGCTCGCGACGCGTTTTCACTGTTTTTGAGGGCAAAAACTGTATTTATGATATAATTGCGCCGAAACGGGTCAAGAAACTCTAATGGCGAGTCAAGGGATTAGAAAGGTAAAGGACACGAGCTCTGAAAGTTATTTACATTGACGATATATCAGCAAATGCTTAACATAACCTCAAATGTTTCGTCAATTTTCCGCGCAGAGTTTAATTTATAAAAAATTCCTTAACGGCGTTAGGAAAATATCCGAAAAATTTGCGGTTGAAAAAAAATTGATACAAAAATGTGACTTGTATGTTGCTGCAGTTCCTTGGAATCGGTCGATCTCTGGCAGTTAATCGGTTTTTGTTGCCGAGGCCCTACAGCATATACACACCGGACTACCTGGAGGTACGATAACCAAATGACAAGGATGAACCCTTCCAAATATCTAGCTAATGGTGGGCAAACATGATCCTTCCTATCGTCCAATCGGCATGACACTGCAGGCTTGATCCAATCTGCAGTTCGTCCATGTACACCGTACACCATCAGTTTAAACTGTCCGATCGGCAGCGACGTTCAGTTGCGGCCATGGCGTCACCAGTGATGACAGACATCTATCACCGACAAAATCATTGACAAGACTGACTGACCGAACCGAACTGCCAATCGCCAACAGCCGTACAATCGGCAGTATCCAATCGATATGATCGAGCCAAAAGAATCGAAATTCGATCATGCCAGCAATTCTAACCGTCATGCCAATCCAATCGCACACACGGTCAATTCTAACTGATCCAATCGGAAGCGTCATGCCGATTGGACGATAGGAAGGATCATGTATGCCCACCGTAAGGAAAGGCATTGTTATAGCCCTCAGAGAATTTTGGGTTTCCATCCTCTCGTCTCTGCTTTTAAATAAATTGGACTTAGTCATTGAAAGCTGATTATCTCCTACAGTTGATGAAGCCAAAGGTTCCTGTTTATCCACTCTTGAACCTACAACTAAAGAGCTTCAACTATCCAATTTTGGAACAGTTCCAAAAGCTCGTGACTGTCTTGGTAGAGACGTTTGGCGCTGACATAGAAAATTGGTAGGTCTTGGATTTGCCTGAATAAAACCCGGCGCGCCGTAAAGGAACTTTCTCTTTTAAAGTAATAAACGTGATACTTTTGTGCAGTTGGGCTTTTCCACCGGTGTGTTATAAGATACAAAAGTTCAAGCCGAATAGCAGCGCAGTCTCGTGCGAATATGAACTCAACGAGTATCAGAGGCATATCCAGATTGAAGTGTCGGCGACGCAATATCCGCTGATTCTGAGAGCGATCGAAGCTGCTCTGCCTGAGGGAGTGACCCTAACTGTGGAGTATTTCAATCCAATTTTGGAAACGAAGCGTTATGTGCCGGATACGGAACTCTTAAAACTGAAGGATGATTTGGGGGCGTTGCAGAGAAAATAAATTCTGAGTGAGTGTTCTCTGTAACGCTTAACCCTTTCCTGCTCTATGACTTGCATCTTCGATTAAGGCTATTTCTACAGTGAGAAATCGCTCGAATGTAGAAATACTTTTTCTTTTTTACATATATTGAATACCGTGAAAAATTGTATAAAATTCGTAGTTATATATGTACATTATTGGATAGAGCTATTATCGAGTCTGGAATACATTTGAGATTGTTGTATTTACAATAATCCGAAGTGCACGACTTTGATCTTTGCGGCCTCTTCGCTTCTCGATGATTCCTTGCTCCTCTCCAACTCTGCGTCTCCTGAAACAATGATGCGGAATGGTCATCGTAACGCTCAGACTTGAAAAAATTAAGCGGACTTTGTCAACCCGCAACAAACTCACTCGACAGTGGCTGGAAATCTTTGAGATAGTCTTCGTTACCGAGACACAGCGGTAAACTCTCTGCCAGTTCTCTCTTGGGATCCATCGGATGCAGTTGACCAACCGAACGTTTCTGAACGGGTCGATAGGACTGGCCCTGAAGACATTTTCAACCAACGCACGTTCAAGCTCGAATGTTTGTTGAAGAAAAGCGCGACGTTGCAACTCGACGCATGAACATCAGAAAAACTCACCGTTCCAGGCACAAGGATGTGGGTGACGGTATTGGAGAATTTGACTTTAGGTTTCTCGCTGGATGCAAAAGAATCCATCGTGTTCGCTGACAGTGGTTTCGCGTTGGCAGTCGACATAGACGGATGCACGATCGCACCGGCGGAAGTTTTTTTCTCTTTGTTAGAAGACGTTTGCGACATTTTCGTGTGTTTAGACTCCATGGATTTGCTCTGGGAGTTGGAGTGCGGCTGGAAATTGCCGATGGATGAGCTCAGCGATCCTCCGTCGTTGTAGTTCACGGACGCGTGGTAATCGAGATTGTCGGAGCTCTCGTAAAACGGGACGTAATCGAGATCGTAATTTAAGCGATAATTTCTGATAGGTCGCAAATGATTGTTCCTGTGCTGGCTCTGTAGTATACTTGCTACGGAGGATTGTCGCTGGAAAATTTGACAGTGAGGATTCGGTCGCGAGGCGGGAAACTTGATGGCCGTTTCGTTCATGTCGGTCAACCCGGTACAAGTTCTAGCGAGCGTTGACGTCTTTTTCGGTAATTTGTTGAGATAATTAGCCAGTGAGGTAGTCATTGTGGGTGGCGGTGGTGGAATAGGATCCAATTCGAGATCATCCTGATGTCCGGAGCCAACTGCGTTGGTAGGATTAGAAGCGCGAAAAGTGGCTGCCTCGCTTTTGGAATCCAAAGATTCGAGGTTAACGTCATCCGGATCGTTGAACGACGTGGACATCAGATTATTGGGAGAATTGAAGAAAGAGAGTTTTCCAGGTTTTCCTACAGGAGTATTGCTGTACGAAGGTTTCCCGGTGCCCAAAGAATTCACGAAGGATACATGTGGCACTTCGACCGGAATCTGATGATGATGATGATGATGGTGATGATGGTGACGGGACAAATTGCCGTTACGAAAAAGAGTACCGTTGTCGCGTATCGCGTTTAGCGACAAATTTCTGAACGACGTTGACATTACATTGGCATCGATATTTTCGAGTATCGAGGACGACGAAGTTGGTGCGATTTCTGGAGTAACGAGATCGGCCTCAATGCTGTCAAATCGCGTCGATATGAAGTCGTCTGTGATCGACTCGCTCAACAGACTCGCGTCGATTCTTGAGCTTTGGGAAACGTTGCTGGTCGATTTCGCGTAAGAACGCTCGCGTTGACCGAGCCCTAGGAGTCGCAGATTACCAAAAGTTGAAGATATCAAATCGTCGCTCAGGTTGTCGTAAGACTGTGAATTCTTTCCTATCAAGCGCGTCCCACCGCCGTTCAGCCGATACGGTTGACGCCGCGAGAAATTCGTGCCGAGTGGCTTAGGCAACGAACTGCTGGATGACGAGGTTGCTATCGAATCGTTGATCACACTTCCGGTGGGAACGTTGAAAGCCGTTGACATCAGATTGTCGGATTTGCTCGAGGACACGTCGTTGAACGAGGTCGACATGAGGCCGCTGTTTTTCAAACTCGTTGATTCCGTCATCGTTGGCGATCGAACTTTGCTCAAGCTGATCCTCGACGGATGCTTCGAAGACGCGTGGAATTTCGACTTGACGCGTTTCGCCGAATATTCGCTGTCGCTCTCGCCGCTGTACGATTCCGTTTCCTTGTCGCTTATCGAGTCCGAGCAGAGTGAACACGAAGCTCGCGAGCAAGTGGAATCTACAATTCATCAAATCGACACGCATCCGTAATTTGAAAACTTTTCAATCAGACGTTCAGTAATCTTGTCGAACTTTGCAAAATTAAGAATAGTGACTGATTTTATATCCCAAATCAAATTGAAGAAAACCGCATGATGAAATTTGCTGCTGATCCCGCTCCACATGGCACTGTGTCAAAATATTATTTACGAAGAAGAGGTATTTTTACGTTGCAACTTTCGGAAGATAATAAAAAAATCTCGCTTCTTTTGATAAAACGGATACAGAGTATTTTCAATGCAGTTACCGAAATCTTAATATTTGGCGGAACCTTTTGCATAAAACAATACTCACGTGAACTACTGCAGCTGTTCGATCGACTCAGAACATTCTGAGCTTTCTCCTTCGCGGCTCTCGCCATTTCCATGTCGTTCATCACGAGAGCGTAAAAATGTATGTCCATAAAGAGATCGTGATCGTTCAAGTCTATGGCTAGCCGGAAGGCTTTCTCGAACAGTCGATATCTATAGAAACAAAATTTTCATGATCGAACGGAATTCGAGTCGATAATTGACCATGCCATAATTTCTTCCAGTAATGTTTTTTTCTCTTTTTTTTTAAATAGTTTGAAGGGAAAATAATCGAAGTACCTTATCAGATGATAAAAAAACCTCCTAGTCAAATCTCTGACTTCGTCTCCGTACTCGTCTTCAACCGCTTGGCTTATCGGTCGAACGGGCACGTGGAAACTTCCCAGGGCATTTTGTATAAGGGCCTCGCGTTCCGGCGTCAATTTCAATTTGAACAAGTGATTCAGTATTTGATTGACGGAGTGCATGCAGACCCTCGGATGAGTGTCCCAATTCATCGACAGCAACAGCGAAGTGGCACGATCGACGTGCGAAACGCTCAAGTTTCTGCATATCAGTACATCACCGGACAAATTACTACCTTCGATAACCCTTATCACGCCCAAGGGACCCCTAGAAAATTTGTCAAGTTTTCAGCTCGAATTATCTTTAATATCATTAGCATCGCTCTTGTTGACTCGTAATTACCGTTCGAACAGCAATAGGAAAAAGGCATCGCCATTGGTGTAACGATTATTATACGTGCCCGGATCGGAATTCTTGTTCCAAATCATTCTCATTAACGCCGGCTGACTCCTGTTGACGGATCAATTCGATTAACGGATAAAAGTACTGGAATATCAATTTTGACGATAGAAAAAGAAAGTTACTTTTTTTTTGTATAGAATTTTAAACGTGTGATATGTTACAAGCGCGACAGTAGTATAGAGAGCTGAAGAACGATTTTGAAATTTTGTTCACCTGAAATATGTAGACAGATCAAATATTATTGCTGGCGTGGCGTCATCGTTCAACATCTGACTCTTGATAGTGGAAAGCGAAATGTCGTAGTGCTGAAATTGGCCTCGTTCATTGCCAACGGTGAATACAAATCCATCGTTGTGCCACGACGCAAGGGTTGGTATCTTCGAAAATTAGATTGACTTTCGTATCATTGATTTTCTAAATTGCATGTTGAGATATCGGAATTCTTCACACGAGGAAGATTCGAATTTCATTCGAATCTTCCCATTCAAGATTGAAACAAATATCGGTGCGATATTGCATTGAATTTTTCATGAATTTTTTGTATTATCGAATAAAGAACAAGTTTTGCAAAAATATTTTTTTAGCTTTGGCTTTAGCTTAGCTGAAATATTATTGAGAGGTGGATCGAGAAAGATTGAGCGTTTCGGTTTTAAAATATGTTTTACTCACGAATGGAGCCTTAACGCTATTGCTGATGCCCTTGTTGTGATCGTGTAGCGTAATTGACCCATCGATACAACACAACAACAGCATATCCTGATTCGGCGAAAACGTTGCACAACTGGTGTGAGTAGGTAGCGGAACCGAGATCACTTCTATCCTCTGTAATTTGTCTTGCTGCGATACCTCGTACGTTTGCCACTCGATCGTAACTTCACCCTTGAATTTATAAAATTGTAACTTGATGAGTGGTCGATGAAACTTTGCATGAAAGCTGGCGGATCCTCACCTTCCGAGAGACTTTCTGCTCCACCGAGTGAATAACATTTTCGTGGCGGTTGTTGAACGTGATGCAGAGCGGATCGAATTCGGTCCGAAGATGACAAACGAGATCGAACTTTGTTCTGGAAATTGATAAATGTTACTTTTTTGAGAAAATATCATTTTCCACGTGAAAATATTCATGAGAAACGAGCTTTTCGCCAATCAACCATTTTGAAAACAAAATATGAAAATTACTGTCAACAATTCTAGTAGAATTCAAAATTTCGAACAAGTTTACATTTTGGTAATATTTTTCCCCAAAACGAACTTTCGGAAACGTTGAAGTTGAACTTTGATTCGATTTATCAGGATCTAAAAAACGATCGATAATCTTAACCTCTAGCGGTAACTACGGTAACGGAAGAATCAACAAGCATCGTATCGGGAAGCCAAACGAGCTCATTGAAGAATTTCTACTTCCGTGATTAAAAGAAGTGTTAAAAAAATGTCACAATTTTGGCATTCGCATTGGGCGGAGGATGCGTACAAGCCGGATCTGCTTGGAAATTGGGAAGTTCCGAATTGGCATCCAAAGTGGCCTTGCAGAAGACACTGCACAACGACTACGTTTTTGGCTGACAATTCGGGACGTCTTTTACCCGATAAGAAGAGACCAAAAGCATCGCCTTGGGGCGATTACAAGGTAAACGTTTGAACAGTTCGGATTCTCTTTTGATCCATCAACAATTTCACGTAAGTCGGTGTCAGGGTACGTGGCAATTGCCGTTACGGATCGATCGAGTTACGGCCAAGAAATTATCCGAAACCCCCAAGCACAAAATCGACGCCTGGCAAGCTCACAAAAAACGTCACGAAGCCGCCTGCAAAGTGAATTCGTCAAAGCCGAAAAAGACAGTGGTCAAAGTTCCCGGTGAAGAAAGTGCTGAAACTGGAAAGGAAAAAGACCCGCAACCGGATGTTGAAGATGCCAAAATGACCGAAGAAAACTAATTCATACTAGAAAGAATCAATTGATCGAGGAAAAATTCCATTTGGGGTCACCGTAATGCCAGAACCGAGACGGAAGAACAAAAGTGTTCAGAGTTGTTGAGAAATCAGAAAATAAATGTTACGGAGCACCTGATCATTAGATTAGAACCCTGAACCAAGAGAAGCCTCGAAATTTACTCTCTCCGGATAGCCCTAATTCGAAAACTAATCCTAGAATGCAAAAAGGAAATACTTGTACTATCGAGTCATGATAATTGCTACGCTTCGAGTCGATCGTCTCAGAATCCTCTTTACATACCCGGTCAAACGATACAGATGAACGTTCGCTCGATCGTGATCTTTGATCGCTGGACTCCAGGGATAAACCTCATTCATCGTGGACTTCCACCAAACTAAAATCTGCTCACAAGATTTTTTAACTCGTCGTATTCGATACACTATCAATCAGTGCTATAGAAAACTGTCACTTATGGTAACAGGAATTTGTAAAAGTACTCTTGGATTTTTAACATATTTTTAAACGTTAATAAAACGTGCTTTTTGTGCATTAATTTCTTTACGATTTTTTTCAACATGTTCATATTTGTTTTTCATAACTTGGTTTTTGTATGACATCGCTAATGTTCAAAGCATGTTCTGTAACATTTCCATCTACGTTGCGTATATTATAGTTTCATGACAAATTTTTTATTTCAATTGGATTAGGTCG
Organism: Ophioninae sp. B BG-2022a; assembly: GCA_030522765.1. NCBI lineage: Eukaryota > Metazoa > Arthropoda > Insecta > Hymenoptera > Ichneumonidae > Ophioninae sp. B BG-2022a. Next base: position 35,692 of record JAPYZJ010003426.1, on the reverse strand, counting down.
GCTCAGTGTGTGCACCATGAAATTCTCCACCAGTGTGACTACAAAGGTTCGAAATGTACTAGTACATTATATTTCTTCTTTTCAGAACCATGACCACAAAATTTTCTATCATTAATGCCTTTATTTTGGATGAATAGAAATAAATTCCGGCATAGAATTACTTTTTGTTGACTTTGTTTTGCTGGGTGAAAAATCATAAACACAGATATCGAAAAGCAGTAGTCGTTTGAATACTGTGTCGAAAAGACTCTCACCAGATCGCCGCTCCTGTTGATGCATATCTTCTTCTCCTGTCTACGTCCGCTAGGAACGGAGAGTTCCACAACGGACAATCTTGGCTCCAGTTTGTTTATTTTATCAAAAACTAATCGCTTCGATTTGGTAAAATGCACCACCGTTATCTGGCTGTCGTTGTGAGTAAAGACTAAGTGATTTTTTGTCATGGCGACTGCGAACAAAGCATTACGTTTAGTCAAACTTTTCCGGGTTTGCCATTGAATAGCTTTGAAACGGAAGAGCTCTTACCGTTGGATACATGGTCGGAAATTTTACCCACGAGATATTTGTCGAACATAATTTTTTGTATGTCAGCAGTGAGGAGATTAATCTGAATGTAAATCAGTAGTCCTGTGTTGATCATCAATTCAATGGTGCTTTCGTTATGCCACTGGCAATACACAGTCGTGTGATCGCGCAATTGATCCTGGAAAAAATATTGTATTCGCTTGGGCTAACAGAAGATCGCGAAAATTTCTTACCTCGAGATATTTAATTCCATCCTTGAGTTTGTTGCCCTTTTTGTTCTGAAGCACGGAAACCGTTCCGCGCTTCTGACAGTAGGATCTCTTGCCTTCCTCGTACAGTCCATCAATGCGTTTTTCATGGTACCTGCGGTTGTAACGTTTCAACACTTGGTTTGACAAAAAAAAACAAGCATAGTCTCGTTTCCGTATAAACATTGGCGGACTCACTTGAACGCCCCAAAGTCCGTGTCCTTGATATTGATGTCTTCACTGAGACTCCAAAAACTTACATCGCCCAGTAGGACTAACATGTTCGCAACATTTAAATGTTCCGGCACCTCGCAACCCCGGCGATTGCATACAGTTTCTATTTGTCAGACAAGCGCGCGTACAATCGATCGCGACTAGGTTATGTTTGCTTCGAAGAGTAACGGAGGTTATGTTCGCGATGGACGCCGATGGCGTTAAACGTCATCCGACTATATGAGGAAAACAATGAAGATGCACTCAATCTTCCTCGACGAGGAGAATCGTTCTCGGGACCGCTCGCAGTTGGAAAACATAAAAAGACCTCGGAGAACAAAACATTTCTAAGATAAATGATCCATTGTCAATTACGAGAGTTACTGAATAGACTTTAAACGTCGCGATATGGCCGCCGTCCTCGGTAAGAAAACAAAGACTTCGAAGAGGTTAGGTTAGAAAATATTGTCCTTCGTTTGTTCCCTCAGAAACAATCGCTTACTTGGTTGTTGTTGCGATATTATGGGGCGCCACGAATCCGCTGTTGAAAAAGGGTGCGATCGGCGTCGACGAGGTAAAAGCGTGCACGGGCTATGAAAAATTCCTCAAAGAGATTTACTTTCTCGTCACGAATCTCAAGGTTGGTGTAAACTGTTTATTTTCTAATAGGCAGTCAGATTAAAATTGATTACAATCGCTTCAATGTTTTTCCCTTCAAGTACATCGTACCGTTCCTCGTCAATCAATGTGGCTCCCTCCTATACGTCGTGACCCTTCAGAGCGCCGACCTGTCCCTGGCCGTTCCTGTTACCAATTCTCTCACCTTTGTAGTTACTGCACTAACAGGCTGGATTCTCGGTGAAGAGAAACCTCACAGAAGTGAGAAAATGTCATTGTTTTCTTTCAGTGCATCGTTTCATCGACCCATAGTGAAATTCTTTTCTTTTTCCAGATATCTACATGGGAATATTCCTAATACTGTTGGGTACAACGATTTGTTGTCTAGACAAGATAAGCGACGGAAAGACGCAAATGTCTTGAAGATAAACGATGTTACGAAAGAATTTGCAATTGTCGGACACCAGTTTCACACGGAACTGTATCAAATTAACATAAACTTCCATAGAGCACAAATACCAAAACAAAGACACTTTCGCAATCAGGGCGATGCAACTGATGATTTCTTGATTCGTAAAGCTCGCTACGGCCACAGATGGGGTATGTCGAGTGGTTTATCATGAAAAACTTATCGCAAGGTGGAAGGAAGCACAGCTTGATTTTCATGGATAAACATATCAACGGACAATATAACAAATTACGCTCTGCCACAAAAATCACTATGACTAGGTCAATTATCAGAATTGTCACACGATCTTGTTGCTTATTGAATCTAAAGCTATAAAACTATGCGATAAATAACATTGGGTCAACCCACGCATGCTTCCAATTATAGTACCAAAAGATGATGGGCATTTTGGTATCGGTTGTCACTTATGCTCAATCAAGATGAATCATATATCGTTGGATAGCCCTTTTCAAGTGAACAAAAAATTACTATGACGACCAACTCGTACAAGTTGTCCGTTTCTAACTTCTTTTTTTCTCTTCGGAAAATATACAATTTTCTCTTCGGAAAATATACAATTTTCTCTTCGGAAAATATACAACTCTTCGGAAAATATACAATTTTCTCTTCGGAAAATATACAATTTTCTCTTCGGAAAATATACAATTTTCTCTTCGGAAAATATACAATTTTCTCTTCGAAAAATATACAATTTTCTCTTCGGAAAATATACAATTCTTAGTTCTAATAACAATGAAAATTAAATCATTTTCAAGGCAGGATTACTCTAATCGGACAGTGAATCAGGATTTGCACATCAGTTATTCTTATTTTATAGAAAATTACTTTTTTAATGATGTATCATTTATTTCGATTGGTGCCGATACCAGATTCCATACTTATTTGCCCATCATCCTTTGATACATTTTGACAAATTTTTCAGGATATATCTAGCAATTTACTTTCCAGTTAATCCGTTGGAGTATAAGCAAAGCTCTATATTTTCTTATAGTCCAGATTAAAGGGATCTGTCCCATATAATGATTTTTTCGCCTCACCTCAACGAGTCGTTACTTTCCCTCATGACTGGACGAACAAACATTTTTCTTCGTAATTTTTCAAATTACGTTTATTTATTTCGTATTATAGGGGTAGAGTTACAAAAAGAAAGCTTTTGGCACCGTTGTGCATCAAAAGTGCTTCCGCTCGCTCAGCTGCGGGATTACGGCTACAGAATTATTCAGCGGATCGTCGGATCACCGTAAAAATTTCAGTTATACAATTATTCGTGGTATTTACATTACAGAAAGTGCACAACTACCGGTGCATATATACACACGCGATTAGCACCAAGGGCGGAACGAAAACTTTAACATTTGACGCTTAGGTCGACATCGTTGCGCAATTGTGGCATTTTTTGTCCACGTTTGAAAATATGAAATTCGTGTTTCCATTTTTTTTTCTTTCGAACTTTCAAACCCTAGCGACGATGGTACTGCAGTTGCGGGTCCGTTGAAGCGTCGAAGAAATCGTTACGTATTTACATAAATACAGCGAGAGGCGTCGCAAGCTTTTCCACAGACCGCGAATCGGATGTGAAAGCTTTTCCTCGATATCCGCAACTACGACGTTACAGTAAGAAGTACAATTTGCTTATAGGCTACACGGAGCGAACATTTCGGTTCGAAATTTTTGTCGCTTCCGAAACATCGAAAGTAACGCGTCGTTTTTTCTGTTTTTTTTTTCTTTTGTTTCAAGTGAAACTCCAAAAAAGGAGCGAGTCGAGGGGTTTCGGACGATGGCACGATGATTCACGGTCGTTCTAAGCGATGTTCCGTAGACTGTGCTTTTTTCTTTCTCTTTCACAATTCTTTCCGATATTTTTTCGCGAATGCGTTTTCCTGATTGGGCGCTGTGTAAATCGAAGTACACGCACAGGCAAAAACATCCTGTAGGTATTTTTATGATTTGAGCGACGTCCGACAGAAGTCGGAATTCTCATCTAACGCGGTGAAATTTATCAGCGATAAATCTGGCAGAGAGAACGCTGCGTTATAAAAGTCAATGACTCGAAAATGAGAACAATACATTTGCCAACTGTAATTAAAAGTAAAGATTCGCAAGAACTGCCCGTCTAATCGATATTTCTCTCTTTTACTTTCCTATCGAGGGAACTTTGTAAGATCCAATGAGAGTTTTATTTCGCATACGAATCTACTGGAATGATCGAATGGCGAATTATGTTTTTCTTCTAAAACGCGGTTAACGATTGGACAGGCTCGCAGGGCCGTCGGCGTTTCCTTTCTCTCGTCTTCCAGCGCACGCGCCGTATGGACACATATATACACACAAAGTTTTATAAAAATCGTGGGAATGGCAATGCGTCCGATTGACGACATTAGAAACAAAGTGTATAGCGGTGTAGTAACGGAAATAGTTTAATTACACTTTTTCAACATACGTTAACATACGATAATCATTAAGTTGATTCGTTTCCGGTTTACATATCGATGGCGTGCTCGAAGTGACGAACGAACGTAAATTCTCGTAAAAACGTTCGTTCGACGGCGGATGTCGCCACGAGCGTTTCCCGACACTCCTTAGGTTCTAATATTTTCACGTAAACATTGGTCGTTCCATCGATCAAAATTTGAGTCAATTTTTGTTATCGCTCATCTTAGAAATACGATGAACCAACCGTGAATATTATTATCCTCAAGTGTATGCGTACTACGCGTGTGTATAATTCACTCGAGTTTCTCGTTTGCTTTCGTCGATGAAAAGCGTAAGACAATTCGTGTGTTCGTATTCGGTGGCGGCCATTTTCAGTCGCGTTAATCTTTCTCGGATTTCGAACACGCCGAGCGTCGATGAAAGATTCACTGTTCGAGAGGTACTTCGATTAGTATATTAATCGTTATTATTATCGTCATATACATATCTGGGCATTTACATTCTCGCGCTTGAACGTAATTTGTGAAAAAAACAAACAAAATGTGTATACACATATTTATATATATAAATATTTATATATAATGCGGACAGCGATAGTGTCGCGAAATCTTCGTTTGGCGATTGCGCGCCTAATCATCTCGATCCTATGTTTTTTTTTCGTTTCATTTGTTGATTTATTACGCAACCATTATTAAGAAAAGCATACGAAATTGCTTATGCGAAACTCAAGACTAGCATTGATCGAATGGCCTGCCCATTAGGCGCGGGACTTCTTGCTCTTGATCTTGAACCATCCGGCGCTCTTGTTCGGATCCCTCGGGACGGAGGTCGATCGGCTGAGCTCACCCCGCGAATTGCCGTTTCGCGTTTTCGATGCGAGCGATTCGGTCGATACGGTCCGGTCGACTTTTTGTTTATCCTTAGATTTGAGGGTGCTCCGACTTATCGTACCTTGAACGAGAAAGAAAAGTGGCCATTTGTTAGGTTAGAGTCGCTGCAGCTATGATGAATTATATATCCGTATGTTGAAACGTGCCGGGGTCTTTAAGCACATTTGAAAGATCAACCTAACCTCACAAATTTTCTAACTCATTTTTTAATAAGTAAAATATTTTCTAATGAGTAATAATATATTTTATAACATTTTTTATAAGTTTTCCTTCGTTGAAAAAAGAACAAAAAAACCAAGTTTTCATTGAAAAATTCATATACACTTTGATTTTGGGAATATGGCAAAAAAACCTACGCTATGTTACTCTTGAAATAGTATATTTAAAAAAAAACAAAAATTATTTTCATGAACAGCACTATTTGCTAATTTCAAGACAACTGACGCCATTTTGGCCATCGCCACCGATTAAGGGCATGACGAACATCGACATAACCTCACAAATGTTCGAAATCCGTTTTCTCGGCGTCGATTAAGTTTAAAGCGAAAAATCGAGCATCAGTCTTCGTAGAATCCACAGAGACAGAAATAGATGCTTGAACTTTACGATAAAAATATTTCCTCCTTGAGAAATTGCGATTTCAAAATTCCGACTATTTCTCTCGGACTCGTGTGTCACGTGGTACGTCTTCGATATGTCCTTGCATAGTGTTGAAGTAGGTTCAGATAACAACACCCGGCAGCACAAATTCGATTCTCAATTGACCTTTCTACGATATATCTCTACATTTGCCTGGGGTCCGCTGGACCCCTAGTCACCTTTAGGATTTAAAGAAATTATAACTATCCAACTATCTAACAGTATTATTAACATCGAAATAATCAGATTCGTTTGCAACATCAATTTCGACGAATAATCTAGCAAGCTTGACGGCCGTGATTAAACAATTAAATAATTAATTACAGACGTCGCCCAAAAGTGAAAACAATAAATGTGGCTGATTTTAACATGCGCATAGTGAAAAACTTGTTCGACTTGTTCGTTTCGAGCCAATCGACATTGAAGGAGATTTACCGGTTTTGGAAACGTTGTCTTTGACGCGTCGTGGTTCCTTGCCTCGTCTGCTGAGAGTCTCGCGACTCCTTTGTCTTCGTCTCATCGTAGTCGGTGGCTTCTGATGCTGCTGCTGTTGATCATAATTTATCTCGAACGGCTCTCGATAGTGGCGTGGCTTCCAGGGTGCGAGAACGCTTACGCTCCTCGACACCGTTTTAGTGTGGGCCTGAAGAGGTCTATTCAATTCGTCTCGGCTCGCAGCGCGTCGTCTCTCGTTCGGTCCCGGAATTTCCCCAACTACAATAATCGGGACAGTCATTTTTCATCTCTTGTTTCGTTTTATCAAATTTTCATTTGGTTGAAGAAATTCGTTTCTTCCCAACAAACCCAACAAACAAGAAAATGAGTTCTCGTTAGATCGTAGCGATGGAAATTTCAATATTGAAACGTGGTGGCATTCGCGATGATTTAACCTTCCGGAAATCCTGAATACTTTTTGTTCTCGCGTTTTGAATCTCCTGATGATAAAATTACCTGTTGCAGCGTGCAAATAAACGACCGATCTCTGCGACCTCTGGGAATTCTGGCTCTGTTGGCTGCTATCACCGGTCGTACTTTCACCCGAGGACAACGCGCTCTCGGCGAGCCTGGGTGGCTTCCTGGGTGGTGTTGACGCACTTAAATTCTGACGACTCGACGAGATCGTTACGTCACACCTCGCGTTTGAATGATCGTCCGAACGTTTTCCCCTGCGAACGCACATGCAAATATTCGTCATGTACCAACACTTTTATTTTCCAGACTCCATTTAGCATCAGACGTGACAATTGGTTGGGCGACGTTGAACTTCCGGTATTTCCTTTTTTTTTTGTTTTCTCTCACTTTAAAGACTACGTTTTATGCGTAGATTTATAACAAATTCTTTACTGATTTTCGTTGCTTTCTGAGAATAGTTTTCGGGATTTGAAAAGTGGTCAATTTCTGTTTGGGTTGTTTTGGAAATGCACGATACGAATTTTGAGAAATTAATGTTGTGATTTTTCTGTTTTCAGATAATTTATTTTTTTTTTTGCTTTTCCACTCTCTCGAGAATTCACTTTTCGGGACTCGAAAATTGCTAAATCTTCTTTTTTACAGTTTTGGACATAAGTCATATGAATGTTGAAACAGAAAAGTTGCGATTTCTCTGTTTGGGGTAGGGTAGAAAACCCGAACTTCGATTGACCAGAAGGCTCAACATTCCGAATTTGAAATTACCGAAACTACAAATTTCGTAAATTTTTTGGTTTGTTTGGGTTTGTTTGAAATCAAGGGTTTAAAATCAAACGAACGAACCCAAACAAACCCAAACAAATTTCGTAAACCTTTACGAAATTTTTGGTTTCGGACTATTAAAATTCGGAGTTTTGAGCCTTCTGGTCAATCGAAGTTCGGGTTTCCTACTCAGCCCCCTCTGTTTTGGGAGGATACATTTTTTTTTCTACTTTTTACCCTCTTGTAAGGGTTGTTTCCGTCACGCGAGAATTCTTGAAAATCTGTTTTTAGTGGCAAAATGTTTTACGAATGCGTGTAGATAGACCAAATTTGCAATTTTTCTATTTTTCCTACATTTTCCACTTTCTCTGGAGTTTGGGTTTTGAGGGATGAAAATGTTGTGTATCTTTCGAGTTTATTTTCCATATTCGTGGACTAGTACATGGGCAAACTAAAAATTACCGTCCCCAATTTTTTCAAATTCTTCGCTTTCGATATAAGCTTCGATATAATATGAAATAAAAATAGAAAAAAGTTGCGATTTTCATCAATACAATCGCGAACCGTACCTGCGTTGTCGATTAGACGAGAGAGATTCCTGATCGGTGTCACCAAAAAATCGAAGATTCTTTTGAACGGAAACGCGTTCGGGTGCGGACGACGCCTCTTCGTCTTCAGTGCCGGTAGTCAAGATTTCGCTTTCCGGTATCCTCGGTTTCTTGTCCACTGGCTAAAAGAAAAAACGTAAAAAAACCGATTTCAAAAAACGCGCATTCAAGAAAAAATCCAAAAATTCTTCGTGTTTCAGTTAACCCTTAAGTACCGACGTTTGGTCTGACAGACACTTGACGCTTTCGGATACGGTAGTCTGAAGAAATTGAGACTTTAAAGTTCGACTTTAAATAAGTTTTAATAATAAATATTAAAACTTCTTTTTTTTTGTTTTATTTATACTATAACTAAAGATATTATTAATACATAGACACATTTAAAAAATAATAATATTTTGTAATATGAAAGTTTTCCTTACTAAAGTTAAAGTGGTCTAGCAGACCTCACGTCGGCACTTATGTAACTAAAATGGCATGTCGGTACTTAAATGTTAAAAAACCAGAATCTCTTCAAAGTCCAGAAAAAATGAGATTTTCGAAAAAGCAAATTCGATGAAATTAGAGGCGAAGATACACGAAATTCTTTATTTTATCGAGGGGCCTCGCTCGATAAATCAGGCTTAAGCAAACACAGCGTATTCTCGTATAGGCAAAGAAAAGAAGAGTTGTTGAAAGAGTACGGTAGAGTGAAGAGAGGAGGCTGCGAAATAACAGGCCGATCGACAAGACCAATGAGATAGGAAAAGTTCAGTCTAAATCCCGAGGGAGAGAGAGAGGGGTATAGAGAGAAAAAAAAGAGAAGAAAAAAGGAAGAAAAGAAGAAAAGATGATGCGAGTCTAAAATTATCCTGCTGGCGAGAACATTACAGCAAATTTCGCGTTCCCGGTAGGCGTTCGCGCCAGCAAGAACGCGAGTCCATTATCTCTATGAAGACTGTAGACACACGTATCCGAGACGTATTATAAGCTTGGCACATACAGACTCGAAGTATACACGAAGAAAGTGTATTTCGAGTGTTTGATAGCTCGGTAGGTCAATCAGTTCGTTGCTTGTGGATCTTGGTCCTGAAAGTCCATGGTCTTGAAAAACGCCAAGACAGAAACGTGCGCCTCGCGGATGGGCTAGGAGAGCCGATCGCTTGCGGTCTAGTTAATCCGATGTAAGGCAGCTCGTTGTTCTTCAAGGGACACGAAAAAAAAAAAAAGAAGGAATCCTGAGGATCTTGGCTTCGTGCCTTGGGGATGTTGGATTAATGCCTGTGTCTCGCTCTCTTGCGATACGTACACATACGTGTCCGTTCTTTTGAGGAGATGAAGAAGAGGGATGAGAGAAGAGGATCGACAGGTAGAGAAGGCAGAGAAATGGAGAGGGACGCTGAGACGAACCGATGAGCGGTTTCATGATCCCTCGGCAGGATTAGTTGCTTTGTGTATGTTGATACACACGAGCCTAAGAGGTACTCCTTAATCGTGGTACAAAGGTGTGTACATCATCCAGCGTGCGAATCGAAAAACAAAAAATTTACTCGAAGTGAACGTGTGGCGTATCGGTCTTTATGCGGCAGCGTCTTCATGAGTCATGAAACTTAAAACCCCCGTACACCTTCTCTGCACACATCTATCCTCTTTGGATCATCTAGGGCCTCTTCAAGAAGATCCGGATGATGCATCCGCCGCGGCACGATTCTAATTGCCGTGTAAATCCTGAGTCAGAGATTCTGGGTTATGTCCGTTTGGAAAAAAGCCACTTGAGGTTTTTCGATCGCCTGCTTGATGGGCCTTGCTTGATACTGATGATGATTCTGTACCGTTATGAGACTCGTTCCAGCCTAAGTCAGGGGTTTTGGGTTCTATGCGTTTGAGAGAGAGTCATCTGAAGTTTTTTTTTATTGCCTGTTTGATGGGTCTTGCTTGATGCTATTGATGGTTCTGTAGCATTGTGGGACTTATTTTCCTGAGTCAAAATATAACAGTTTTGGATCGTCCAATCCAAGTTACTGGGTGAATGCCAACTGGATTAAAAAAAGTCCAATTGAGCCCAAACAAACCCAAACAGATCCAGCGCTCCAGTTGTCACGAGTATTATTGAATTCTCTCTAATCCTCACAGTTCACCCTCAATATTGGATTGCTCTGCGTACGTTTAAGTCTTTCATAATAAATATCGTTGAGTAAGATGAACCCAAACGGGAAAGTGAAGAAGCTAATCGAGTATTTGATAAAAGACTTAAGTTTATTCGAGATAGTTCGATTGGAAGTTGAAAAGTATCAATTTTTCGAAACGATGAAATGCCGATTGACAAATGACATTACTACCCAATATGTTCACACCCAATATATATATATATATATTCATATATATGAATAATTTCAGATCAAAATATAGTTTTAATAAAGAAAAAATGAATTACATTATTATAATATATTTGGAATTAAAAATTTAATTTTTTAATGAAATTGGATTTGAGAGTAAATTTAATTAAATGATTAATTTGATATAATAATTAAGTATGTACATATTGCCCGTAATTTTCATTTAAGATGAAGAAAGTCGTAACAAACGCCTTACTTTCGAAATCCAATCGAACCTATACAGGAATTCCATCCTAGATCCGTCCGACGATTCTAGGTCGTTCGGACTTCCAGATTTGAACGCGAAGTCACGCATGGCCAAGCGTATATCTATATCGACAACCGTGCACGATCTGGTCGAAGGGAGAGGGGGCACTTAATCTCGCGATTAAATTAAACCACAGAGCGCGCGGAGTTAGTTAAGCATTTAATCAAACTGATAATTGGTGGTTGTAGTAGCCCTAATGACTCAGCGAGCTCGCGCATCGCAACCCCTCCTTCCTCCGTTTCTTCTTTTAGCCTACAACCGTGGGGAAAGAGAAGAGAATCAACCTCGTGCTGACTGATGAGTCCAGCCGCTTCGTACTTCGGTTATATACATCGCTAAGTGTGTATACGTAAATAGCAAACAAACATGTACACATCGGGGATTGAAAAGAGCCGTGCATGACTCCGATGCGTCCTCTTATCGTCGTGCTTTATCAGCATTTTTCTTTATTCTCGTATGAACGAAGAATTGAAAAAATAAAAAAAAATAACAATAAATAAAAATAAATAAAAAGAAAACAAACAGAAATTACGAATTTCCGAGGCAGCTGTGGCGATCTCGCACATGCCAATACTTGGAGGTCCGTGTGTTTGTGTGTGTGTGTGTGTGTGTGTGTCTATGCCTTCAGCTGGGAGTATCGACGAGCGCGATATGTTCTCATGATCGTTCGAGTACATGGGAACGAAGCTTGAATCAGAGAGAGGGACGGGGGGAGGGGGGTTTGGTGAGGACGAGACCCCCAATGAAGTGTATAAAGTTTGCGGCAAGATATTCCCGAGAGATTTCCGGCAGACGCGCGCATGTTGTACTTTCTAACCCCGCGTATAATAGACCGAGAATTTAGCATCTCGCGAGAATCGTTAATCCGACGCAATTCGATGATTCACGGATGATATGAGAAAATTGGTGAATCGTGAGTTTATAGGAAACGCGGATATTCGCAATTTGGAGAACGAAAATAATGGATCTCGATGAGATTGGACTTTTGAACTTTGTCTTCTGTGGTTAATGAGTGTTATTGGAATATCGAGGTGTGCCGGAAATCGAAAGTGGCGCTAGAGGGTTTTTTTTTCGAAAGGGAACCGATAGCGTTACTCTTTGGAATGTTTTGTAGGGAAAATCTCGCAGGTGTCCGAGCGTCGTCAAGGACTAACGTCTATTGAACGAAAAACAGGTCGAAAGAGGACACAGTCAACGGAAAACAACAAACCCAAACCCAAACAAAACCAAACACAACCCCAAACAAAACCAAACACAACCCCAAACAAAACCAAACACAACCCCAAACAAAACCAAACACAACCCCAAACAAAACCAAACACAAATCCAAACCCAAACAAATTCGAATCGCTCTCATTTGAAAACTAATGGACGGATCGAAAAACGCCTTGGCACGATTGTTTTGGTCACCTCCGCGAATTCGCCAATCCCGGGTGAGTCAGTAATTATGAAACACCCGGTATATATATATATATATATATATGTTTGTACATTATTATAATTATGAAATAATAATGTACAAACATATTACTACTTTATCATTAAACAATATATCCCAGTGACGCATCGCGAAAAGTTTTTGGGTTTTGTTTTTGGGTTGACCGAGTGATGGTAAAAAAATCCGTAGGGTGTTACGATGTCCATAGAGGCAACAGTGTGTACCTTGGCGGTAGTCTTGTTCTTTCGGGACAACGATTTGAACCATCCCTTTCGCTCGGCCTCCTGACCCTGATTGTCTCTCGTCAGGGTGCTCCTGAGTTCGCAAAAGGGTGGATCTTCGTCACGGGTGAGGGTGCCGGTTGATCGGGAAAGGCGGGCGGGCCTAGCAGGGCTCGGGCTTCCACTTGGGGTTGAGAGGCGTCTACGCTGACTATAATCCTCCTGAAAGTACAAAATCCATTCGTAAGAGGAGCGAGGGTAACGAAAAAAATGGCGGAAACGATATCGAGAGTGAAAAAAAAACGGCAACGGGGGGAGAGTTGGTTGTAGAACAAGTAGAAAAGGTACGAATGTGGTCAGACGGCGCATAAGCCATGGTCCATAAGCCACGTGGGTGGGCCCAACGTATCGAGACATTTTGCCCGAAGGGCACTTTTTGCAACCCTTCAAACTTCCTCCCCCCTCTTTTGCTTTTCCTCCCCCCCTCCTCCAATATCCATTCTTCAAGCCCTCCTTCCCACCTCTCTCTTTTTTCATTCATAAACTCTCAGCTCGCGAAGCAACTAATATACCTGCTTGCGAAGGGGAGGACGATAAAGGAAAGAAAAAAAAATCTTGAGGCGAAAGACGGGCATGCTTCGAAGCAGTTTCGATACTGGTCGTAATAACAGTACGCGCAATCGAGGCATGTGCGTTACGCGACTAGGATACCTGTGTGGAACAAGAGGAACACACAGAGATCCATGCGTACCAGGGGGGGGGGGGGGGTAGCAGCAAACACCGCATAAACTCTCTCAAATGACTCAGGATGAATAGCCCATATCGCGGAATCATCTGCATAGTACAAGCTCGCCACGGTGAACGAGCGAGACGGAAAGACCGCTTTTCTACGAGAGTTTCTTTTTACCATATACAGTAGAACGCCGATTATCCGAATCCGATTTCTTTTAACCGAAACGAGCTAGGCTGGGGTAGGAAACTCGAACTTCGATTGACCAAGATGGCTCAAAATTCTGAATTTTAATAGTCCGAAACTAAAAATTCCGTAAAGGTTTACGAAGTTTGTTTGGGTTTGTTTGGGTTCGTTAGTTTGATTTGAAACCCTTGATTTCAAACAAACCCAAACGAAGCCAAAAAATTACGAAATTTGTAGTTTCGGTAAATTCAAATTCGGAATTTTGAGTCTTCTGGTCAATCGAAGTTTGGGTTTCTTAACTTCCAACGAGCTTCAACGTCGAGGCTATTTACTCTGATCGAGATGTTTAAATGAGCGCACGGCGTTTCGTATATTATCTGTTTGTTGTGTTGCTAAACTTAAATAGGTGTTTGTTAAACTTGATAAAGTTTATTTTATGTCTGACAGTTCGTTTTTCTTTATTACCAGTCTATGTCCGATTATCCGAATTTTCGATTATCCCGATCGACCCCAGTCCTAATTAAGGACGTGTCGAATATGTACCACGTGACACACGAGTGCGAGATAGTCGAAATTAAAAAATCGCAATTTCTCAAGGACGAAACATTTTGATCGTAAAATTCAAGCATCTATTTCTGTCCTCATGAATTCTACAAAGACCGATGCTCGATTTTTCGCCGTAAATTTAATCGACTCTGAGAAAACGGATTTCGAAAATTTGTGAGGTTATGTCGATGTTCGCCATGCCCTTAATTCGTATAATCGGCATTCTACTGTACCAGCAACAATATACCCGTGTGTGCTTTCCATAACGAGTCGCGCGCGCTCGTCCTCTCTCTCTCTCCTTTCGTCTTTCTTCCTGAGATAGAAAAAGAGAAAAAAAAGGGAGGCTTAGGATGTGTGTTTGCCCGAGGGCATTGTGACCCACGCACCGCCCTGCTAACTCTTCTAGCAACGGGGGATTGCACGGTGCAACGCGGCCTTCCCGCGTTCAACCTTCTTCGTCTTTTGCCATCTTAGCTTGCCTTCTGTGGCATTCTCCGTCGTCCTTCCTCAGCATCCTCACTCCCCGTTCTTTCATCCTTCTTTGCTCCCCTCGACTCATATACGTACCGTCAAGCTCATGTGTGTTATGCTTATGGGATTTACATACGGGCGCGTCTCGGGATAACTCTTCGAACGCTTTCGACGTACCTACCCTCGCTATCGGTATTCAATGCTTTCCAGGACTTCTCTTTGTACTTCTTTTGAATGGATTCTTCATTTTGGCGACGCCAAAGTCCAGAAGGGATCTTTGCGTCGAGAAATTAGTTTTATCGAGTAAATTACTACCTACTACTATCTAATTTATTAAACTAATTTATTAAACTAATTGATTAAACTAATTTATTAAACTAATCTATTAAACTAATTAAACTAATTTATTAAACTAATCTATTAAACTAATTTATTAAACTAATTTATTAAACTAATCTATTAAACTAATTTATTAAACTAATTTATTAAACTAATTTATTAAACTAACTTATTAAACTAATTCATTAAACTAATTTATTACACTAATTTATTTAACTGATTTATTAAACTAATTTATTAAACTAATTTATCGAGTATTAGCGCGAAACGATTTTTAAAGGTGCACTCACGTTATCCACTTTAAGAGCATGACGAACATCGACATAACCTCACAAATTTTCGAAATCCGTTTTCTCAGCGTCAATTAAGTTTACGACGAAAAATCGAGCATCAGTCTTTGTAGAATTCGAAGAGACAGAAATAGATGCTTGAATTTTACGATAAAAATGTTTCGTCCTTGAGAAATTGCGATTTCAAAATTTCGACTATCTCTCTCGCACTTGCGTGTCACGTAGTACGTCTTCGATATGTCTTTAAGGAGATCGGAACCTACTGTCAGATCGGTTCTTGAATTTCCATGAGTTCATTGATATCTTTGTAC
Organism: Ophioninae sp. B BG-2022a; assembly: GCA_030522765.1. Lineage (NCBI taxonomy): Eukaryota > Metazoa > Arthropoda > Insecta > Hymenoptera > Ichneumonidae > Ophioninae sp. B BG-2022a. Next base: position 20,224 of record JAPYZJ010003426.1, on the reverse strand, counting down.
GTGTATAGAAAGTCGTTCGAAAACGACGCCCAACAGGATGATATGTTGATGCCTCTTATGAATTCACCCTCTGTTGGATTCGATGCGCTTTTCGAACGAGAGAGCCCTTTTCTTAAGCTTTCATGTGACACTTGATTTTTCTATTTTTCGGACGTGCTTTATACATGTTTTTACAAATAATGGATAATTGGTTAAATTAGGGGGTATCAACATTGTTAAGATATTGGAATAATCACGAATGTCCAAAATTGTTTTGCCAGATTTGTACATATTCGCTTTCAATGTCGATTGGAATATATATTTAAATTCAATTTTTGATTTCAACTGGAACTCGAAGATAGATATGCTTATTTCGGGATCGATTGAAATGGAAATTTCGAATTACTCTTTAATTTCGATCCAAAATATAAATTGAATTTTTAATGAATACATTAAAAAGTATCGAAACCGTTAACGTTGATATTTAGCCGAAAAGTTATAAACAATATTATTTACAATTTACTTTCTCAATGAACATCCATCGAAATCAGTTCCGTATATACTTTACGATACTTTTCGAAACTTTTGTTTCGTTAATAATGACACGTTTCCTCGACGAATAAATGACTAGCAAAACCCGAACACAAACGCCTCAAACATTCCCAAAAGTTCGAAAAATCGAGATCATCAGTATTCTGGAAAATATTTGATAAAAAAAAATACCTACACTTCTTCAAATGTCTCTCAATACTTTCGAAAACGTTAAAACAAGAAAATTAACAAACCCAAACCAAAAACGTTGCGGGAAAATCGAAAAAAGTGCAAACTCCGTTTTTTTTCTTCGTTGCTCAAAAACGGTTTACATGAATTTTGAAGTTGGATTTTTCTTTTCGGTGGGTTTTTTTGTTTGGCATCTTGGCGTACATGTATTCAAATATGAAGGATGATTCGAACGCCCTTTTTCGCTGTTTCTCTCGGCAGCGCCTCGCCCTACCTGCATCACGACAGGGAATGCGTTATGTACGGCTACTCCCTCGCTCTTTTATACGCGCCCGCGCGCAACTGCGCTCTTTCCTTCTTTCTCGTGTGGCTCGCGTGGGCTTGCTCGAAGAGATTGGGCTAGGTCGGGATTCTGCATCAGGACGGCTTACCGGCGTGTGTTCGCCAGTATAGTAAACCCCACAGCATCCTACCCCTTCCCCTTCTCCTCCTCTTCCTCTTATCCTTCTTCCGCTTCTTCTTCTTGTTTCACTCCGCGCCGGTTGTATTATAAGATTATGTGGGTACTGGAGGAGAATGCCTCGGACGAGACGTATGAGAACTGAATCATAACGATAGCTTGCGACTGTATGCATATACGCAACGGTTACTTCGGAGCGTTATTGCACGGGAATTCTCGGGGACTCCACTCTTCCTTCTCCCGAAGAAGAGGACCACGATCGATCGTGGAGATCTCTTGGAGAGAAATGGTTGCCCGGAGAGAGAGAGAGAGAAAAAAAGAAAGAGAGAGAGAGAGAGAGATGATGATGATGATGATAAATTTTATTATGCCCTAGAATTAACTATCGAGCAACATAATAATCTTAACAAATATTGAAAATAATACAAAAATAATACAAAAAAACAGAAAATAATAAAAATAGTAGAAACAAAAATAATTTAAAGTTTTAGAAAATAAGTACCGTAGAGTTACTACAATTAAGGAAAAAATATGGTAGATATTAATTAATATAAAATAATGTAAAATGAGATCAAAAGCTTTTAGAAAGAGATTTAGAGATCAGAGAGAGAGAGAGAGAGAGAGAGAGAGAGAGAGAGAGAGAGAGAGAGAGAGAGAGAGAGAGAGAGAGAGAGAGAGAGAGAGAGGAGAGAGAGAGAGAGAGAGAGAGAGAGAGAGAGAGAGAGAGAGAGAGAGAGAGATTGATAGAATTAAATACGAATTTACTAGATACGATCAGAAAAAAGTAGCTTAACAAAAATAAGCTAATAATGAAATTTACAATGGGGTTAAACAGAAACAAAACAATAACATGCAAACACCGAAGTAAAATAATGATTTATAAATACTAATTATAAAATGATAATGCAAAAATACCAATGTGAATTGATAATGTAAAAATTGATAGGGAAAAAAACCGAGAGAGAGAGAGAGACAGAGACAGAGAGATAGAGAGAGTGGGGGATTTGGCGTGAATGAGAGATTCTCCGAGTACGAATGAAACGATCAAGAAATTGTCGTTCCTCTCACCGATCGTAAAGATCGTATTTATATATAAATATATACGAATGTTGAAGAGGTATGAGACTTGAGTCGATCACGAGGGCGTGTGGGTAGAGTTGTCCACACGTGGGTAAAACTTAAGGGTCCGTGCGAGAGATGCGGGCTTTCCATTCCTCCACTTCTCGTGTCGACCCTTTCCCTTTACTGGTTTCCTCCTCTCTCTCTTTCTCTCTCTCTCTCCCTCTCTCTCTCTCTCTTTCTCTCTCTCTCTTTCTCTCTCTCTCTTTCTCTCTCTCTCTCTTTCTCTCTCTTTCTCTCTCTTTCTCTCTCTCTTTCTCTCTCTCTCTCCCTCCATCTTTCTCTCTCTTTAGCCATTTTTCTCTTTTTCCCTCTTCCTTCCTCTCTCTCTCTCATCGTTGGAGAAGCTTGCTCTTCCTGCCGTTGCGGACTGTGCAAGTTTTACTCGGACGTAGGGCTTTGCGTGTAACGCGAGTCTCCGGCACCATTAGCCGTAAATCACTGACAATTTATCATAAATTCCGGGAGGAGCCGCGAGAATGACATTACTAACAGCGTTACATTACCTCTCGGAGGCATCGGACCCTATCAGTTCGCTCGGCAAATTCATGCGGTTGGGAGCGGCGGAGAAAATCCCGCGAATACTTTTTCGGGAGAGGGAGCACGTTGCTAAGTTTAGGTAGAGAGATCTGGAGGGATGAGTCCGAAATAATAGGAAATTGATTTCTATTTGTGGATTATTAGTTTATTTAAAAAATAATAATTTGATAAGTTTAGGTAGAGCTGTCTGGAGGGATAAGTCCGAATTAATAAAAAAATATTTTTTTATTATGGATTTTATTATCAAATAAAAGATCATCATTATTAAATATTATTAATAAATAATGGTTAAATATTTATTATTATTATTATTATTATTAGATATTAAATAAGTTTATTCGAAAAAGATAATTTGTTATTTTATGGGTTAGTCTTTATTGAATAAATTGTAGAAATGACTCACTATAGAAACGTTTATAGATACAAAAATAAATCGATTTAAATTCAGATATAATCTTTATTGTATAAAGAAAAGATTGAATAAATAATCCCGCTGAAAATGTTGTTTCTACAATACGCGAGTGAAAAATAAAATTGGTGCTAACATTGGACCAAACAGTTCGTTTTAATCACCAAAAACGTCATTCGGAATATAAACGAATTTTCTCCAATTCTTTTGATAACGATTTATATGGTTTATTTACAAAAAATATTGCCAAACAGCCGTTTCACGATATTTTCTCGATCCGACTCGACTGACCAGTAGTTCCATTAGCATCCGTCATCACGTCGGGCTTAAGACGAAGTTTGCGGAAAAGAGGAAGCGACATTGGAGTAAACGTGGAAGGAAAAAAAAAAAAAGAGTAAAGAGCGAGAGCGATTATTGACCGGTTGTCGATAAAAAATCGACCAGTTCGACCGGTGCGCTCCAAGCGAAATATTCATTTGGCATTGGTCAGGAGTTGCATGCGTAACCGCGTAACCGCACCGAGGGCAAACAGAGCATCGGAAGGGTGCAAAACGATCGCCTGGAAACCGAGAGGGATCGCGGGGAGACTTTTGAAAAAAAGAAGACGCTTGATGAAAAAGGAAGGGAATAGAAGAAGAGGAAGAAGAGGAGAAGGAAAAGAGCGCAGTGTTGTGGTACGAGCCGGTGGCGGCGGCGTCAGTAGCGCAAGAAGAGGCCTCTTCGTCCCGACTCCTCGAAGTCTGTATGTGTTCGTGTGCCGTAGGACGGGTTGCGGTTTGACCAGGAATGCGCATCTCAGAGAGAGAGAGAGAGAGAGAGAACGAGCACGCGTGTAAACGTCTTCCTGCGCTTCGGTTTCTCGTCCTCCATAAGCTCTTTGAGCTCCTTTAGCACACGCCAAGCTCTCGGCGAATCTCGATCTAGTTTCGACCGAGTGAGAAGGAGAGGAAGACGGAGAAGCAAAAGATGAAGACGACGAGAGAGGCATTCTCGCATCGGGCGTTCAGCTTTAACATTCCCCAGTAGTTCGCTTCAATTTCACGGGATTCCACTCGTTCCAATAAAATCTCATGTATTATGTACCACCGGTATATACGTATAGCTAGAGTTAACCAGATTACGGTTGGATTCCCGATCTCCCGCGTGAATACGGTCACCCTAACCTACGAAAGCGCCACGATCGCGTAAGAACATCATCAACCTACGACAGCGTCCTTCATCGCCTGGGAATCCGGCTAACTTGAAACTTGAAACAACGAATTTCATCGCAGGGGAGAATGTGGTCGAACTAAACGACAAAAGTGGATCTGCGCAAGAATACAGTCATCTTATGATCTACGACAGCGTCTGCTGGAGTGTCGACAACCTAAAGCAGAGCATGATTGCGCGAGAATGTGGTCAATCTAATTTAACCCGTAATGGTCACGCTTGTACGCCACGCAGTGGTCACATGGGGTATAGTGGACCCCACGACAAAAAACTTGCTGCTATTTGCGTTCTACTTGATTTATTGTAGCAAATCTTATACGAGTATTCTATTTCATATGTTTTTCGAGTAATACAATCGTTTTTTCTTTCGTTAAAAAATTTTAATATGCCGAAAATACAATCAGTCAGACTCGCGCACGAAGGGTTCCGTACCATTAGCCGAAAAAAAAACATGTTTTTTGTATGGGAGCCCCCCTTAATTTTTAATTTTATTTAATTTTTATTATTTGTTGTTATAGCGGCAACAGAAATACATCATCTGTGAAAATTTCAACTCTCTAACTATCACGGTTCATGAGATGCAGCCTGGTGACAGACGGACGGACGGACGGACAGACAGAGGAGCGAAAACAATATGGTCCCGTTTTACCCTTTGGGTACGGAACCCTAAAAACAGAACAAAAACCCCCAATTTTCATTGAAAAATTCATGTACATTTTGATTATTGCCATATGACAAAAAAACCTACGCTAGGTTACTTTTGAAATAGTATATTATCAAGAAAAAAATATAATTTTCACGAACAGCACTATTTGCTACCTGCGAGACAACTGACGTCATTTTGGCCATCCCGATCAAATACTGTTGGAGTAGGTTCAGACAACAACACACGACAGCACAAGTTCGATTCTCAAACGACCTTTCTACGATACATGCCTACAAAATTTGCCTGGGGTCAATTGGACCCCGGGTGACCATTAAGGGTTACAAAAGCGTATATATTCGCTTAAGAATATGATCAACCTAACCTGCGATAACAGATCGCTCGGGAATAAGAAAAATTCGTGTCAAGTGCATGGTCAACCTAACCTACGAAAATGCAGTCACGTGGCAATAAGGATCGAACTAACTTAAGAAAATGCAGAAATACGCGGATGTACAGTGAACCTAACTTACGAAAGTGCACGATCTTGTGAAATGGACGTTTCTCTCTCTCTCTCTTTCTCTCTTTCCGTAACCGATCGAATCTTCGCTAAAGTGCGGATCAACTTTCACGCAGCCTAGCCGTGTCGAGCTTTGGAATAAATTCGTAAAACTCTCGACTGTTTTATCTCGGACTGGTGGATTCTCTTCCTGCTTCATTGTAGTCAAGAGAGCGCGATATTATAGTCTTCAGGTGTACGTCCTTGCGCGTACGTGTGCCGGTGCTCTCTTTGCCTGGATGCACGTTTCTGTCTCACGGTCTTTGAGAGCGGAACTATGGTCGATCAAGGGCGCATCTGCGTTCGCACGTGCGATACGTTCCGAGCCCTTGTCCACCTCGGGCTAACGATACAATCCTGCGAGGAAGCATCCCTCGGAATTCGTCTCGGTTAGTTCAAGGGCTTGCTGGAGATTCCAAGCTTTAAGGCCATGACGAACATCGACATAACCTCACAAATTTTCAAAATCCGTTTTCTCAGCGTGAATTCATAGAGACAGAAATAGATGCTTGAATTTTACGATAAAAATGTTTCGTCCTTGAGAAATTGCGATTTTTTAATTTCGACTATCTCGCACTCGTGTGTCACGTGGTACGTCTTCGACATGTCCTTATTATAATAAGGATTATTATAAGGGTATTATATTATATTATGAGGATATTATAAATAATTTTTTCACTTTGCATCCGAATGCAAGGTCATTGGTGCTTTCAAGTCCAAGTAAATATTAGCGTCACTCCTTAACCTCCCAGCCAAAAAGCTTAGATTAAAAAAAGTGTGTACTTAGATTTGCCAATTTCGTAAAAGATTTTTAGGTTTTTCCAGTACTGATATGCACGTCCAGGTTTTGGCAAAAGCTGTTTATCTGGTTGACAGAAAAATCGGTTGTGACAAACCGATTTCTGTGATCTGCGCAGGTAGTTTAAAACCTATATACAAGCGAGTATCAATCCAGAGTTTGATACGATCGATAATCTCGAATTCTACGAAAGCTACAATTTTCACGCTTTTCCAGCATCTATTCGCCAAGGCTTTCGTTCTATAAAGTTTATCGGAGTGACCAAGGTGTCCCCTCCGGCTGATCCTTCGTTCCCCAGAGCTGTTTTCCTACTTCTCGTTTCCCCGTGAAACCGCGAGTCCATCCAGGGAAAAGTTAGCCACTTTTGTTCGAGGGTATTCGAGGAGGTATAAAATCGCTCGTGGAATGACAGGAAATGTTTGGCTCGGTATGCTTCTAGAAATCGTACGGAGGAGATCGTACGTATCCAGTCGCGTAATAACAAGAATATCCGCGGATATCTGGTTATTACAGCCGTATATATGCATTAATACTGTATATCATAAAACATATATACGCGTGTATAGGCATTAGCAGTGGTATAGTAATAGGCCATAATATGACCGAGTGAGAAAAGCTTCGCTGACGAGGGACTGGTTTTTAATGTGAAAACGTGAGCTATGATGTTTTCCTCTCTATCGTCATCCTGGGAGGTCTCTTCTCTCTTCTCTTTTTGTCGTTCACCCCGTCCATCCAACCCCTTTACCGTACCCGTCTGGTCACCCCTCCGACAGTTGATAGCTCCGTGTTACCGCGATAATAATTTGTGACGTGCGAGGCCGGTATTACGCGTTATTGGTTTTGCGTGTATCGTGGACTGTGATGCTCAGTTGTACGCCTCGGGAGTATCATAATAATCCAAACGCAACCCAACATACAAGAGAACAGAGAACACTGAAGGGAGAAAGTCGTCGCGTTGTCTGTAAACTTGGACCCCTTCTTTTCTTCGTGCCCTAGCTGAGTCTACGTGGGGTCATCCAAAAGTAATGATAATCGGTTACTTCAGGTCCTCACAAAAATCCAAAAAAAATTTTTTTGCTTGCTTATATACTCACTACTTCAGCCTAAAAAAATCATACAAATAGGTCACGATTTCCGGGAGATACATTCATTTGAATACGAGCTGTCGAAGAGTCATCAACATGGAGCCGCAGTTGCGACAGCTGTCATTCAAGAAACGGGATTCGAATTGCTCGAAAACCCTCCCTATTCGCCTGCTCTGGCTCCTAGTGACTTCTACCTCTTTCCTCGGCTCGAGGAACACCTCAGAGGCGAGAAATTTGAAGACGATAGCGAAGTGATGACCGCTACTGAGGCGTTTTGGGAGGGTCAAGACAAAGAATTTGTTTTCAAAGGGAATCTTGGGTTTAGAAAAAAGATGGACTAAATGTATTGATTTGTTAGGAGACTATGTGGAAAAATAAATAATTATATATATAATCGAGTTTTATTTGCACAACTTTCATATGAAGTTTTTTCCAAAGTTCCTCTCTTATAAACATATCTTATTTCTATCTTAAAACTACCCTTACCAACTTAAAAACTAGGCCTCTAACTTATTATGAAACGCCATATTTAAAATCACCCATTATACCTGTCCCCGTTAACTTATATCCTAAATCTCATCCACACTTAACACTTCATTCTTCTCCTCGCCCATTCTTGTCCATAACCTAAAAATAAATAATTATTTTAACTTTATTTACCCCGTTTTATTTTCATTATCATTACTTTTGGATCACGCCTGGTACGTGGCCAGCGTTGACTCATCATCAACATCGCCCTTATTATTTCGCTTTTCCACTTCGCCCTGGAACGTAAAAGCTCTAAGCCGAGACGAATCCAGGCTTCACTTTCCTCCCCCTTTTTTGTATCCCGTTTACATTTTTCACCCTCGCTGGTTTTTTTTTTGCTTTTGTTATTTACCCCCATCGTTATTTATGGTAGGTAGATATGAAAAACGAGTTCGTGGTGGCCGCTCGCTCTAGCCGATCTCTCTACGTTGCGCCCGGAAATTGTCTTGGTCACGACAACCAGCCTGGGAGGAAGAAAAAGAGAGAAAGAGATAGAGCTTACTTCGAGTTATGACTCTCTCGCTTTCTCACCCATTAGGGATCCGATATATCGGTACGGTGAGCTTACTCAGGGAGAAATAGAAAGAGAGAGAGAGGCAAGCCCTTAACCGATGCCCTGACTACCCGGATTTATGTACGGCCTCGTCGAGAAAATACGCACACGTACACCATCGTGGAAGACACACACACACACCCCAATAGACTCGGTTGAATATTAATTATTGCGATCGTGTCAAGATTCACCGACTTGTAGTTACGCGAGGCTGGTTACATGAGCGAGCACGACCATCCGGCGAGAAATACTGACGCAGACACACGTGCGCACATGCGCACCATCCGCGGTAGGAGCCTGTGACGACCGATACTTTATTCGTGAATAAAGAAGAGATTGCGCCAACGAGAATATTTCCTATCCCTCTCGTTCATCCTGGCATTCTTTCCTCGGTGCAATCTCGATCTTTCCTTTATCGGGGAAGAACGAGTCCCTGTGGGAAGTCGACTCGTGATCCAAGATTCTCTGGTCATTCTCGATCACATTCTTACCCGCGACTTTGAAATCGGATGATGAAACGAATCGATACTTAATGAATATTAATGATCGAACCTCCAACCCATGGAAACCCCATTTCGTTGGCTCTCAGTGGATAAAGAATGTCGTCAATCATGATGAAGCTACGCACTTTCGCGTCTCGTTCTTTTCTTCACTTTTCTTCATCTTTCTGTTTCAGTCCTTTCTTCCTTTCAGGCTTCCTGATCTTCACGTATGTTTCCTACTCGATCGTTACACTTGTCGTTTTACCGGTTTTTGTTTGGGGCGTGTATATGAGCTGGTTGTAATTAAATAATAAATATAATACAAGCCTCTTGAAAAATCATGGCGACTATTGGCTCATAAATCCTACGGATTACTGCTTCATTCTACACTTCGTCTGTCCTTCTCTTCGTTATTTCACAATTGATCCAGCCGACTCGGTTGGCTCATAGTTATTTGCTTTTAGCAAGCGCAGTCGCAAATTCACGAACCCTTGTTGCGACGCCGTTCATCCTGATAAGAGTGTGCAACAGTGATTGGCAATTTGTAATCGACTTTCCGAGAGCCAACTTTATCGATCGCGAGTCAATTACCGTAACGTTTAACATAACTGCGCGTTGCGTTCAGCCTATCGACGAAATTAGTAATAAATTTCGAGACTCGCTTTTTCCAGGCTTGGATCAATTTTAATGGAGTGTAATAACGATTGCGGGGATTTATTATAGTCGTACGCGAAGACTGATTAATCCTGACGGTTCGATGAGTTTAGCAAGGGAAGACTCAAAATAGAAATGATCTGTGAAAGTGTTGATTTATTTATTTATTCATTTTTCTTTGGGTTTGTTTTGTTTCGTTGCGTCCTGAAAAATCGACTAGCTGAAGTTCGTTGCGAATTATTCTCTTGGTGAAACGATGAACCGAGATCATGAGAATTAAGTATCGTACGAACACGATTAAAATCAAGTATCGCATCGGGATGATTAAAATCAGGTAAAATCAGATACCGGAACGATAAAAATCAAGGCTCGTAACAAAATGATAAAAATGATGTTTCGTAACGAGATTATAAAAATTGAAGGTCATAACCCGGCTATAAACATCAAGTGTACTACTAAGATGATAAACGTCGAGTGTCATTCGAACATGACGAAAATGAAATATCCCAGCACCGTTATTGAAATCAAGCTAGCAAGATAACAAAATAGAAGTTTCGTAACAAGATGATAAATATCGGGAAATCATGCCACGGTGATAAACATAAAACATAATTTTCGTTGAATACGTATCAGTTGATAAAAAGTGGAGTCTCATAGAAAAACGCTAGGAATCCAGTCGCACTAAGAAAATCAAGAAATCATACCGCTAAAAATGATAAGATAATCGTCAAAAATAAAGTATCACACCAGGACATTGAAAATCAAGAGACACCACAGTGATTCTTGATATCTCAATTTTGAATGCTTTCGTTCGATACTTGATGATAGTTGTCTTCACCCTCGATCTTCATCATACCGGCATGATTTTTTTTATTTTAATCATTTCGGTACGACGCTTCTCATTTATCGTGATGGCGTGATTTCTTGATTCAGGATGATGAAAATCAACCAGAATACCGAAATAATAAAGTTCGAGTGTCGTATCGAAATCATTAAAACAATAAATCGTACAAAGATAATAAACTTTAAGTACCCGGGTATTTAACTCTTCAATTCCTAGTGTCACCTGTAGGAGACATATGTTTAGTCGTGATTTTTTACCATAGTTAAATATATATATTTTTTCTTATAATTAGTAATGGCATTGAATACTACTTTTTATTTTTTCTATGTGGCAACACACATCACTAATCAGGTGTCAATTTCACTAGGTTATTTTGCGGCAATTGGAAAGAAAGTTGGTGCTACCTAGTGGGATAAAAAGTGCTATAAAAATTTCTAGACTGTAAGTATCGTTTTTTAAAAATTATTGTATGCTTTAATTATATATGCAACCGATACTTGACACATATTTACTCGAAAAAATAACTCATAATTTTATGATATTAAAAATCTAAATTCTAAATACTAAATACTAAAAATCTAAATACTAAATATTAAATACTAAAAATCTAAATACTAAATACTAAATACTAAAAATCTAAATACTAAATACTAAATACTAAATACTAAATACTAGATACTAAAAATAAAAGGAAAAATAAGAAAAAAAATCTAAAAATCACCCCCCTCCCGATTTACAGGGGAGGGGGTGATTTTTAGATTTTTTTTCTTATTTTTCCTTTTCAATCAACACATATCTACTGAATCATTAAACTAAAATTATAAAACTTCATTACTTTGGACATAGGAGTTGAAGAGTTAAAGTACCCGGCAAAGTTGTTTAATTGAGTACAAGATCGCACCAAACTCGCGGAGAACACGAAGCGTCTCCAGAAATGTTGTTCCACGGTGAATACCGCGAGTTGATCATCGTCGAAGTTAAAGCTTCACGGATCACTGAATAAGGAAAGATCTACCGCCTCGACACCTCTAAGCAACAACAAAGATACTCGAACTCTGTGAATGTTGATGTCTGTGTTTTTGTATCCCGAACCCAAACTGGAAGAGAAGGTCAGTCCGGGATATCCTCAACGATTTCTTGGTCATCAAGATCATAGCGATCTCTTTTCGAGCTAGTCTAGTCTCACACATAAAAGTGACGGAATAACCCAAGTTTCTCTTCATCTTCATCGTTCTCTCATCGGCGATTCTCGAACGAAGCTGAAGGGTATTCGAAGGTCAGTTCGTTGACGCCGTTTCGAAGGTAATCGTGGCCTCGGATTCGCCATTTTCAGGCATTCTTTCGTGTAGCTCAAGAAAAGTCAACGGCACAACAACGACACAACTAAAACCCCATCCAAAGTTGAGTCAACGATGATTTACGTATAGTTGAAGTTTGCCTACTATTGCCAGAGTCACGGTTCTATCTTAACGTTCTCATCTGCCACGCGTAATGCCTTCGTTTTACCGAGACCTGCCTCATTCCACTTGACGTTCCAAGTCTCTCTACCGTTTTCCTGGCTCGGTTAGTTTCTCATCTCTGAAACTCGGTTTCAAGACACGTCTGGGTTGTTGAGTCTGGTAACACCAGTCGTAGATCTCGGTACGCCTACAAAACTGTCACTGTGCGAAAAGCATGAAAAGTTGGTAAACGTGGGCAGCGAACATGTACGAACGAGAAGAGTTGAAACGATGAAAACGTTCGTTTTGAAAAACATATCTCGTTTCTCGAGCGAGACAACGCGATCATCACTTCGAAATCCACTTGCGCGTAAAACCAGACGCCGTTTCAAATGGCAGTGTCTCCGTAATCAACGTTCGGGAAACGACTGGAAGAATCGTCTTACGCGTAGACCAGTTGAGATTTGTTCTCTTCTGAAAAGTGTTATTGTTATTGAGGCTCTTCCGTTGTTACTGTATCGTAGCACGTATCGCATGTGTACAGCCCGAGATGTGTACCAATCACCGGGTAAGGGTTGAAAAGCAAAGAAGCAGAACCCCGTGAGAAACATCAACGTTTATGCCGCCACTAGAGCTGCCGCCACGACGAGCTCTTTCTTCGGTGAGCGCACGTCTGTGTCTGTGTGAGACCAAGAGAGATAGATGGATAGAGAGAGAGAGAGAGAGGGAGAGAACCGCCAGTGATGAAGAAGAAACAAGAGAGCTTGAGAATCCAGGCAGGCGTTTGAAAAAGACGTCATGGCACGTCTCGCCTGGGGCGCCCATTGCTGAGGACGCGAGCGACGTCTTCCTTTCGCTTTTAATCTCGTTTTCCAACCCACCGACAACTCTTTCTCTCTCCATCTCTCCTTTCCAACTATTCCTTCCTTCCTCTTTCTCATCTCCTCCCACTTGTCTATTTTTATTTCGTGCATTACGCGGCAACCCCGAGTTCTCTTCGTTGTTGGTATGCTGCGTTATAGTCCGCGCGCTATCAATCTCCGTGACTCGCGGATAATTGCTTCTAATGCCGAGCGCGCAACTCGAACCCAGCGCGATGCGAGAGATTCGTATCGACGAGAAATGTATGCTTGTTCTTTTTCGTTTTTTTTCTTCCTTGTTTTTTTTTTTTTGGTCTTTTACCAAGCCCAGATTATGCATCTCTGTCACAAAGAAGGTTGTAAAGACAATCAGAAGAAATTGCTTCATCAAAGCGCAACGATCCAAGAAGGTCTCTGAAGGGGAAGCGAAAGAAGAATCTTCGAGAAGAAATAAAACGTCATTTGGGGAAAATTGGTGTACGATCGTGGTTGAATCTGAAGACAGGCTGGAATTGTAAACATCCGTCGGTAGCTGTCTTTGGCTACCTCTGGTTCTCTCCTCACTAATGACGGTAACGCCTTCGTCGGTTGTTTACAGCTGCTTCCCGGTGGTACATGATTTGTTAAGTGCCTACACTTTTTCGCTATAGCTCATTAGTCTTGTGTAATTCGTGGTGACGTACGTGCGCCTGACTTTTTTTTTATTCCTACTGCTCTCAGCACTCATTTCGATCCTGTCGATCTTCCACTTGGGTCGAAACTCTTTTTGTACAACCTCGCAGCTTCCCTTCCACCCGAACCTGGTAGAAGTACAACGGGAGATGGTATTCCACGGTAGGGCTCTTTCAGGCTTTCGGTACCGAGGCTCCGACTATTCATGCATGTGCAATGACGCTCATGGTGGTAAACACTGTGACCCGGTAGGTTCGATTAAAGCGTAAGTACATTGCTGTATCTCGTATTAACCCCCGGCAAAAACCTTAATGAGGACTTCTGAGACGATGCGGGTAACCATGAAGACGTACGAATAGCTTTAGCCTCCCTCTTCTTTGATCTCTTTTCCTCTCTCTCTCTCTCTCTCTCTCTCTCTCTTTCTTTTTCTCGTGCTTTCTCTATCCATCTCTCTTTTCCTCTTTGGACTCGAAAGACGAAGGGAGGGTATACCCGTTGAAGACTGAGAGCCAGAGCAAGACAGCCCCCCACAGTGAGAGGAGGCTGAGACGAGGCTGGTAGAGGCGCGCGGTACAACACAGAAACGGACTCCAGTACCGCATAATTATATCCCGTGCTATCCTCTCCGTACTATGCAAGTATGGACACGGAGAGGAGGATCCACGAGAGCTGCATCAAGGCCGTCAAGGTAGGTTTCAATCGAGAAACTACGCGCTCGCCCGCGCCCGTTCTTTCTTCTTCGCGAGAGAATGATAGCGAGAGAAAGAAAGAGAGAGAGAGAGAGATGGGTGGGGGTCGTTGGATCGAAAGGAGGAAGGGAAAGAGAAAAAAAAAAAATTGCAAGATTCTCAAACGCGATTAAACCGCGAACCCGTAGACACGTTCGATTATTGACCACATATGTGTATGCACATCGAGTAATTCCTACACAGCTTCATCATCAACCCAAACAAAAAGCCTGGTAAAGAAATGATTATCGTTTACGGGGTGGAGTGGCAAAAAGCTCCGAAGACCGGAAGTGGACCCTTCGAAGAAGGAATTTAGACGAATAAAGTGCGAACGATGTAACACAAGTTTGCGCTTATTATTTTACTGGATTTTCCTATAGTCAATTGATGTTGATATATTCAGCCAAATACTTGGCGTGGAAAAAATACAACGAACGATCGATCGATGGTGCTTTTGGGTTTTCAAGGTTTAGCTTTGAAAAACGCTGTTTCAGACGCTCATTCACTTCCGGTTTTCCAGAGAACCTCGAGCTTGTCCATCACCTATCGCAAAATCGGTTTTCAACGACGATCACTCGAATTCCATTATTCGTAGATACACTGTGCGAAGATCGTTCCGATCGTCGATCATCGGGGATTCGTTTGTCATCGATTTTTCAGTAGAATCGATATATCTCGATCTCGGTTAGAAGTAAGCTGCCGAGATCGGGGGGTGGAGGAGGGGGGGTGGGGGGGGGGGGGGGGGGGGGGCGCTTGACTTCCTGGGAGGAAAGTTGGAGTAACTGAAGACAACTTCGAGAAGAGATTCGATCATACATACAGGGAAGGAAAGATGACGGCGCGGGGCTGATAAAAGGTCTTGGGCGCCGGAAGAACACGCGCTCCTTCACGCTTTTGTAACCCTGCTACGTGCTGCCGGGTGCTCCGTAGTCGTTTCTCTTTGGATAAGCAAAAGGAAGATATCGATAGAACCCCCGCTCGGCTGTTGATCACGACTTATGGGGGAATTGATGTTACGCTCAGAAACTTCGGGACGACTCGCCGATCACGCGGAACGATATCGTTTATTTGGCCAATGACAAGGTGACTTTCCTCAAGCGTACTCGCGAGAAAGATCTACCTCTCGAATCGTGTACACATCTGTATTCTTGCCCCGGGAGTTCGAAACTATCCGTATCCGGGAGTTATCCGCTTCTCTCGTACTCATCGATATTGGATGCCAGCTGGTGTACCTGACCAGATATTCTCCACGTGGTAACTACGCACACACGTGCATCGAAACTTTTCTTCTTTTCTTCCGAATAACTCGGGATCAAAGAACATCAGAAATACCGATCAGTGCGAACTCATCGAGTCTTCGCGATGATCATCTCCTGCTTACGGACAAAGAACGATAAACTTGAACGTACAAAGGGGGGAGCCTGCGTACGCACATTGGAAGAAAGACCGCATTCTCTTCATCGGTCCCTTGTACTAGCCACATTCTTATTCCCATAATTCTCTCATACTCCAATCGCTTGTTCGTATCACTCGAGATACACCTCTGGATATTCATCAACTAGCCGGCAATGAACGTGCAACACGGCCTGTTTGACAAAATCGTCAGCGACTAGGCGAGACCGAGGCTGGTTTACTAATTTTTTTTACTAAATAGTACATATTCTTCGTGTTTTAGTACATATAGACAAGAAAACCATACGAATTGGTAGATCAACTTTTCAACTAATAAAAATATATAATATTCCGTTCATAGTTAAGTATAAAAGTGATAATTTAATGCATTTTACTGAACACTAGTACTTAGTCAACCTACCTCTGGTCCGGGGTAGGTAGACCAGGCCAGGGGTAAGTTGACTCATGTACTAATAAGCTGCAAGAGAAGAAGCTATGAGAAGAGGCAAATAATGAAACACTTGTTTAATATAACTGAGCGTCTTATTAAGAAAAAAACAAATTGAATTAGCTACATTTCTTCTAAATTCTTTAACAAAATGATCAATTTTTCTTCTAAACATTTTTTATGTTACTTTTCTTATTATGATGATACATTCGATGCACAATCAAAACTAATAATCTTTCAATTAAACTTACAATCAGTCTCATAATAATCTTTGTTCATAGGGAGTTATAAATCAGACAATTAGTCAATTGGTCTACCAGCCCCAGACGGCATTTTTTTATTTTGATGGCATGGCTAACCCAAATACTGCCGCCGATTTGGAACATAAGTCGTGAAATATGATAAACATGGACTCTTCAAATGATCGGACTTATAAAGAAATGGTACACATAAAAAGCACAGTCATCAGCTCTAAAAATGTACTAAGTAGAAATATTATTTGTTAAGTAAATGAAAATCGTGTCACTGCTCGAAAACTATGTGTGACCGCGATGCGGCGCTTTGGTGGGCTGAGCCGGGCGGGGAGTGCAATACTCAGCTGTGATTGAATGGCGCCACATTCCAACTGCTGATGAGTTTTTGGCCGTTAGTCTACCTACCCCTATAGGCAACCAGCCCCAGTCTCCCCTACTTTTACGCTTGGAAACAGTCAAAGCGTAGTTTTTAACGAGACCAGATATGGAAGGACCAATTGGATTGACAATATGGCAATTGTGGCCATTTAGAATCAGACACTCGACGTTGACAGGTCAATCTGTTTGACTTTGTAGGTTTGGATGTTCCAAAAGTCGGCTTTATTAGGTCTTATACTAGTCAGATACGATTGCATATGTTTCTATACGTAGAACGCTCGAATAAACGTATCTTTTGGGCATCTGCTGGATGAACAATGGAAAACGTTCATAAACGTTGATGGAAGGCTGAGAATAAGCTAGACAGCTGTGCGTTGGGTAGGAACGGGGATGGTGAAGAATCGGCACACAGGGGAAAGACTCGTTGCTGTGATGGAGTAAACGAAGCTTAACCATTGCGAGAGGAAGAGAGCATCAAAGAAAGAAAGAGAGAGAGAGAGAGGAAGAGAATTGAAGATGAACTCGGAGGACTATTCTCATCTTGGTGCGCAGACCACAATAAATAGCCGTGCGCGGGTATCGTGTTGCGAGTAATTGAACGGAGCCCTTCATCCGCGTGCGGCATTAACTATTGAGAATTTACCAGCGTAGAGAACGCCATCTCACATCGCAAGAAATCAGACGTCGGTGGCGGTTTTACACGTGTACGTTGGGTTTACCTGTGTACACCCGTGTGGGTATCAAGAGGTTTGAGAACGATGCGATATGGAGGTGGATGAAGAGCTAGACTCACTCGCATCAGCATCCGATTCTCTTTTTTTTTTTCGTGCTATCTGTACGACGAGATTGAACTACAGAGAGATCGAAGGGACTAAAAGGATACCTGGTATGGGATGGAAAAAGGAGATACGAGACTCCCTCGAAGGATCAGAGAAAATGAAGAGCAGAAGAACCTGGCTATGTCTATCCGTTGTCGACAGTATCCACTATCAACGCACGTATGACCATGCCGTAAGAGCTCCGGCAGGATTACCGGAGACTCGAGCACGTACGTGAGGCCAATACCGTATTGTTATTTGTTGGGTTACGTATTCTTCCAGTTCAACTGGAAAGGAGCTACAAATGCCCCGTGTAATCGCAAGTCAGCTCACCTTTATACCCTGTACTACGTTTAGCTGGGTCAATCGTCTTTGATGATGAACGAGCATTCGCCACTCTTCGAAAGTCTCCTTTCTTGGAGGGCTCGATTTACTCGATGGCTATTGGGTCGTTCTTCTTTTTAACCTACAATAAAACGACGTTTTTCTGCTTTTTTTGGTTTTTGAACTACACATAATTGTGACTTTTGTGGGATTAAAAAAAAGGTTGCTTCTGTGTTTTCATTAGGACTAATTAAAGTTTCCTTTCCGGCTAATAAAAATTCTTTTTTAACGTCGGATTTTTAAAAAATAGTGTGACAGAGTGGCCTTTTTTCTGTGGAGACCACATTTCGGTTTACCAGTTTGTCACGGCATTCTATGGAAAACAAACGTATCAAATATGCTGGTTAGAGAAAATGAAAGAATTCCATAATATTAATAGATAAGAAAATATGGACGTTTATCAATACTCCAACGAGATGCCATAATAAGACGAAGGACAGACTATTGTAGGTTAAAAAGAAAAACGACCCAATTACGGTACGGGCATAGTTAGAAATTAAGCCATGACATCGTCCTTTTTTATCGATCGAGCATAATTTGATACACGAAAGGTATTTTTAGGTACTGCTCTCGTTATTAATAAGTTTTTGAATGTGATATTATGTCTTAGTGTATGTAATTTTCTTGTGAGTAAATGAAAAACATTAGAGTTTATTCATATTTTTATTAGAACAAAAATTAAAGAACAAAACAAGGTACTTCTTACTTAAAAAAAAAATTTCCATTTTTAAAAATCGATTACGTCGTTTCGACGTAGGTTTTTTATGAAGGGTTAAATTCAACGCGATATCTCTACGCGTTCCCGAGATAAATGGTCTTGAAAGCCAAACAAACCCAAACAAACCCAAACAAAGTAATCCTACAAGGGTTCCGTTTTTTCTTTTTGAAGTACGGAATCCTAAAAATACCGAAAATCCATATCTCTTATCCCAATTCAACAAAGACTCGTAAAGTTGCAAATTGCGTCGATCCGAACAGTATCCAGAGATTTATCGGTAGCGAATTTTAGTCATTGCTTCGGTTGGTCAGTTCGACGGTCACACCGAGAAATACCAAATGGCCAAGAGAGAAAACGTAACGCGGGAGTGTATCTCGCGTATGTCTAGCCGTCATTTCCATCGCGAATGCAACGTCGTTAGGAAGGTCGTTAGAAGAGGTCTTCGGCCTCAATTAACGAGTTCTGCGCGCGGCATATCTCTTATCGTTATCGCCTCGCGTGCGCTGACCAGCAGCAGCAACGGCAATGCGGCAGTATTGCATACACTGGACCGAGGAACAATAAGAGCGCCTGGGAAACGATTGGCTTGCCCGAGGAACAATGCGCTTTAACTGCAGCCCGGGTAAGCTGTCGGACGACTTCTAAAGCTCTTACCTCTTTCGTATTGCTTACGCATGTGCTTAGGCCCTTTCCATCTCTCTCCATCTCTCTCTTTCTCTTTCTCTCTTTCTTCGGTCTCGGATAGGTGGATAGCTAGAACGTTCTGAACAATCGCATATGTAAAGCAGCGCTAGACTCCGAGATGGCCCACTTATTTTTATCTTCGGTTTAACGACTCGAGAAGTTTCGATTTTTATCGAGCAATCAAGCATGTTGACCGGCAATCATTACAACTGATTGTAGCCTAGCCTACTATGCTTGCTAACTCACACATTCTCTCTTTTTCCCTTCGTTTTCCTATAGCCTTTTCTCTTCCGCGTTACAAAGTAGCGTAGCGCGTTTACTCATCGTCGTAAATTATTTCTCGTTGTATGCAAGCACAGTAGGATGTACCGAAGAGTGCGTGCGCAAGGATACTAGACCCCAGGGATGTCAGACGGCCACTCGGAAATCCTTGGACCGAGCTGTTAAAAAGAGTTGGTATCGAAAGCGAAAAACTGGTACTCATGGTATTTTTTATATATATCTATATATATATAGACAGGGGCGGATTCTTTGTGGTTCAAAATCATACCAAAACCGAGGTCGAGATTGCGAAGTGTTTTTAAAGGTAAACAAGAAATACTTTGCAAAGATGGCGCAGTAGTCGACTAGCCATAGATAAGCAGTTTTACCAACCGCACAGTAAAAAAATACTAACTTTTTGTCTGTGCGGTTGGTAAAACTGCGTATTTGCTTTCACGTTTAGAAAAAAATAATAGTGTTTGATCACTTTTAGTTAGTAATACTTGATTCTTCCGTCAAATGTCAGTTATTCTGTATTGTCGGTGAATTTTTGTCGGTCAACGACCAATCTTGGTATTTTTGCGTACCAGGACCGAGTAGTCTTG
>JAPYZJ010003425.1:0-16447 GCA_030522765.1 Ophioninae sp. B BG-2022a | reverse complement strand
AAACATTTGTAAGAATTAGAGAAACAAACATTTGTAAGAATTAGAGAAACAAACATTTGTAAGAATTAGAGAAACAAACATTTGTAAGAATTAGAGAAATAACCATTCGTAAGAATTAGAGAAACAAACATTTGTAAAAATTAGAAAACCAAACATTTGTAAAAATTAGAAAAACAAACATGTGTAAGACTTAGAGAAACAAACATTTGTAAGAATTAGAGAAACAAACATTTATAAGAATTAGAGAACAGAGTATAATGCAAGACGTAACAATAATGTTACTGTTACAATAATGTAATTTTTTGCGCGTGCGCAAAAAATAACGGATGTACGGAATAAGTATACACGCACGTGTCGATACCACGATATTGTTAGCATCCACGATCTTCTTCGTAGAGCACCTGCAAATACAGGCTCTTCGTCAAGAGAGCCGCATGAGCCAAAGTAACGTAACCGCTGGAGAGTGAAAGTGTCGAAAAGTAGGACGCGCCATGACTGCAATATTATTTATATTAATTGATAAATAAAGCGTGAGCATAGACGGTTCGCAGGTATAGTGCTGAATAGTTACACGTGTACACACGCTTCCCATACTACGTCGCAATCAACTTGAAATCGGCGTTTGCCATCGTTTCCTGATCTCTCGTCGTCCAGGATTTGTTAAGGGGCTTGTACAACTCCAGTTTAAAAAAAAAACGATTTTTTTACTGTTCACTCAATCCTTTAACGTTTATTGTATAATCGTAATTAATTACTTGATATAACAAAAATATATTTAATAAAAAAAAATTTTTATTAAGATTCAATCATTTTCATAAAAATATTAAATATGAAAAATAATTCTGATATAATAAAAACATAATATAATAAAAAAAATTTTTATCAAGATTCAATTATTTTCATCAATAAAATATTAAATATTAAAAATAATTTTGATTTAATAAAAATATAATATTATAAAAAAAATTTTTTATCAAGATTCAATCATTTTGCAAAAATTTGATTAAACAAAAAAATCCTACGTACTTCTATAGCCATCGTATGTAAATTCGTAATCATTTTTAAATTTTATTTTTTTTTTGTTCAGAGATCTCATATTTCGCGAGAAATTTGACCGCTCCTCAAAATGCATTTAAAAAGATAATTTCGAAGATTTACTCTCTCGTCGACCTTCGTACAAAAATAACAACGAAAAAAACATGTTTTTTAAAATTATTTACTATACTTAAATATACGTTGAATAATTTTGCTAAAAAAATGGCCATTCAAAGTGTGACCTTCTTTTCGGCCTGGCGTGTTCTTACCCCTTAAGCGAGATTCGATGTTTTTCGATGCTCCACTCGTTAACTCGCTATTTAAACAGAATTTTATTTCGGAAATTTTTTTCAAACTTTTTTAATTTAATGGCACAATGACGCAATTGACTCGTGATCGAAATGAAAAGTGTCGTCAATTAAAAATTGTGCTTGCACAATTTCACAACTTTCAATGCCTATTAGATACGAGTTGGGTGTAATACACATGTCCGTTTGCTTTCGCAATCCGTTTATCGTTATTGACCGGTAGTTACGGATAATTCGATCTGCAATGCCATCAAAAGTCGTGCATCAGTGATGACGCGTTTATGCCTGACTTTTGATGGTATTGGTATGACGAGATTACCGATCATGGGATACAGGTTGAAACGGCTGTCGTGAGAGTCAACGTTGATGGTACTCGTCAGGCCGACCTCGTTGGGAGTCTCCGAGATGAAGTCGGTTGAAGAAAAAAAAAACATGACTTTTAAGAAAGAGTTCGCCGGTCCGATGATCGTTAAGTGTAAGAGATTCCTTCACGCAGTAGCGTACTTTCATATTTCGATTAAAAATCGAGCCTTGTGCTAAAAAAGATTCTTATTCCCGGAGGGAATTCTTGCAATATTGAAACGATTCGTGTTGACTTAAGGACATGTCGAAGACGTACCACGTGACACACGAGTGTGAAAGAGATAGACGAAATTTTTTTTTATTCGATTTTTCGCCGTAAACTTTGTCGCCGCCGAGAAAACGGATTTGGAAAATTTGTGAGGTTATGTTGGATGTTCGTCGTGCCTTTAAGTTGCCGTGCACTAATTTATGATTTGAACTAAGAAACAAATCGATATCGAATATACGTAGAGAAATTTGAAAAGTTACCTTAGTTTTTGAACAAACCTCGTATTTGCAATATTTTTTCGATTAGGATAAGAAAGGAAAAAAGAGATCGGTACGTTCAGCTAAGAAGAAAAACTCACAGAGACTGTATATTCGCTTGAAGCCTAAACATTTGGGGTATGAGGACAAGCTTTCACCTCAAATGGTTAGATGTCACTAGAGTCGCGTTTGACGCTCGTATAAGCGTAGAATTGTGCACGAAGCCACTGTATCGGTAAGTCGATTTCTCCCGACGAGTCAGAGCAATTGTTCCACCTTGGATCTTCAACAATGCGGCAATTTCTTTTGCACCCGACCGATACCGGATAATGGGTGGTCGAGAGATGCGTACCAAACGTTTTTACACAAGGCGTAACACGACGAGTTGAATTAATAAAGCGTAACGATAACGGACCCCATAACCTATTAAATGAAAGCCCACGTATTCTGATTTTCAAAGATCGAAAGTTATTTTGATTTTCCTGGTGTTTTTTTTTTGCAAAAACCGATTTCAGACGATAGATTGCAAATCGGTAAGCCAATAAATAAATTCATTGAATATTTTTGCAAATCGATCGACCAACTTTGAAAGACTCTAAAAGAAAAGATTACATAAGTTTTTTTTGTACAACTTTTGGTATCTAGTTTTTTCGCGTTATTTTTCAGCCTGTATATGTTTCTTCTGTTTGTTTTTTTTTCGACATTTTATAAGTGGAGGGAATGTGTGTTTTTACCCGAGTATCAATGCATTCGTTCACGCATATGTACAACAGCGCCAAGGTGACTGGGGTCCGTACTAAACGAATCCCTGTTGTTCCATGGAAATCTATGTTTTCTGTTATGACCGTCAAGTAAGAAACGTGTCGTCAATATGTGCGACTGTGAAGTGTGCGAAGCGATCCGTTCACGATTGAATACAATTTTCACCGTTCTAGAGAAATACAGATGGCTTTTGGACGCTTACATAGTGGTTAGTACATCCTTAATAATTTTTAAAAATGCTTCGAAATAATTACTAGATAAATACAAAACGGTATTATATCGTTGCGACCGCTACAAGCGTCACACGTGAAACATAACAGAGGCGCAAGGACACGAACAATTCGCTACGGCTTTTCAGCGCCATCTCGTGAATCGTCGGGAATTTGGTAGAAAACTTCGCCGGCAGCATTTATGTCCAGTTGATGCCGATAAGTTACCATTTGTAGGTTATCTATATAGCAATGATCTTCGGTATGGTTTTGACATTTTATCAAAAGATTATTTACTGAAAAGTGAAGATTACGTGAAATTAGAAAAGTGAAGAAATCTTGAAATTACAAAGGTTAAAAAATCATAGATTTATCATGAAAAGCAAATACACTTTTTCGTATAATGATTTACTCCCAAATTCGAACGTAGCTAGCACAATATTCTTCTACTGTTATACGAAATACATAATCGTGAATAAAAACATCGGAAAACATTTTATTTCACCTTACTTCGAATTCTAAATAGGAATAATAATATTGAATTATAATATTCCAAAACGGGTTGCGTGTGTCGAAAACTAAAGATCGAAAAATGCAAAAATACAATTCAAAATTACACGAGATTCACAAATTCCTTTCGTTCAGGATTTTTTCCAGGACAACGCTTGGTCGATTTTACCTCAAAATTGGAGAGATGCATTAGAGAAAGCGGATACACAGGAATTGAGTAATTGGATGATCGGAGAAAAAACAAGGTTCATACTGCTATTTCCAGGAATTTTTAATTTCACAATAAATCGTTTAAAATTCTCTAAGAGTAATAATTTATATCGTTGTATACAATCATGAATAATATCACGAATACCGTTTTAGATGCGTGTGGCCTCTTTCGATGTTGGCTTTCCAAAAAACTATTCAATCACTGACGATAAGCCGAAATTGCAAAACCAAAGATATATTGAAATGTTGCGGCTCGCAGACAACAACGTTAAAAGATATCGGTACTGCTATGGTCGATTCATCATCGAAAGTAACAAAGAGTCACCTGACTGAGACGCATGAAAAATTATTGACGAAATCCGTAAAAATGAAGAAACGCCACGAAATTGAAAAGCTCGCAAAGGTTAGGTTAGAATTATGATTAGTTTTACGATTATCATTATTTATTTACTAATTACTTTTGCACTAACTCGTATTTCACTCGTCGCTGTACAGACAACATCGGAATGTGCTCAGCTTGTAAACTGTAAGTGCATTGTTGATATAGGTGCAGGGATAGGACATTTGGCGCGCACGTTAGCATATAATTATGGCCTGAATGTCGTATGCCTAGAGCAAAACGAATTACTTTCTCGTCAAGCAAGGTATTCGAAGTTTCAACAAAAATGGTAATAAAAAAATTGATAATCAACATACGCGAGTAAACTCATGTCTGCTTTTGTTATAGGGCTTACGACGAGGAATTGCTTCGTCAGCTGCAAAAGAAAACAACGCATGTATTGAAAAGTCCTCGTCATGTTTCGATGAAAATCGTTGAGTCTGACTCGCAAAATGAGGTTATGGAAAAGTTGGAAAACGAATTTGTTGAAAATTTCGAATCGGATGAAGTTAAACAAGGCTTCGGCTTGGTCGGTCTTCATACCTGCGGTGATTTGGCTGCAAACTTGCTCAGGTTTTATTCTCAGCAAAACGGAACGCGATTCGTTTGCATCGTGGGATGTTGTTACATGAAAATAACTTGTGGGTAAGTTTTAACACGATTAGATTATATGTACAAGATTTCACGTTTTTTTTTCAACGAATACACGATTTGTCTGTTTTTGGTTATGTTTTCAGATAAACGAACAATTCTTGTAATGTTTTTGACATTTGCATGTTTAATATCTTTCATAAAATATGATAAACTGACGAAACTGAAAACCGATCATTTCTGTCCGTGGAAATAGGGTAGAGCAGACAGCGTCGTTCGGCTATCCGATGAGCACCTTTGTTTCGGAAATAGAGAATCACAAATTTTCATACGCAGCTTTGGAAGTCGCTTGCCATGCGATAGAAAATTATTGTGATAAATTGCAAAGCGGAGACTACCAAGATTTGTTGGTGAAGAACGTATTTGCACGAGTAATTATCGATAGCTCAGGAATTGAAAATGAAATAATGTACAACGAATTATTGCAGGTTCACGCTTACAGAGCCACTTTAGAAAAAATACTCATTCGGAAGAACGGACAGAGTATGAGACGCTCGCACTTGAAAAATGTTAAGCTGAAGGAAAACATGACGTTCAAACGGTAATTCGTTTCGTTCAATCCGCTTTGACAATGAAAAATGTAAATAGGATCGGTAAAGAGTTTCGTGATGAACTATCTCGCTGATTGCCGAATAATGAGTCGTTGACAAAAAAAAATTAGCTGATTAAAATTTGACTAATTATGAAGCTTTGGCGGTATAAAAAAAAGATTATGCCGGAGGAAAACGAGTCTTAGTGCATGGTTGAACGAATTTATGTACGGATTGAATCAATATTCTTCAATATCCTTATCAATATTGTATCTTATCAATATCCTTATCAATATTTTATCTTATCAATATCCTTATCAATATTGTATCTTATCAATATCCTTATCAATATTGCATCTTATCAATATTGTACCTTATCAATATTGTATCTTATCAATATTGTATCTTATCAATATTGTATCTTATCAATATTGTACCTTATCAATATTGTATCTTATCAATATTGTATCTTATCTATATTGTATCTTATCAATATTCTTATCAATATTTGATCTTCTAAGTAATTATAGTTACGAACTCGGATATGTAAAATAATTATCAGCGTTTGCAAAACAATGAGGTTTAGTTAATAGCAGATCCGGTCACCATTCTGTAGAAAGTGATTCGCACGACTGACTAATCTCCAGTCTACTTTTGTTTCAGTTACTGCACACTAGCGACCAAAGATCTCGAATTAGAAAAACAGCCAAACATCGACGATTTGCAGCAGGATGAAGTGGTGAAGTGTCTAGCACGCTGGCGCGAAGTTGTAGCGTTTGGAGCTCTTCGTTTTATGTTAGCTCCACTTGTCGAAACTGCAGTGCTGTTTGATCGGTTCCTCTACTTATCTGAAAAGGATTTGGCGCCATCGTTACAGCCGTTATTCGATCCAAGATTGTCGCCCAGGAATGTCGTACTGACGTCATGCAAATATCCGGCCAATAGCTGACAAGCTTAAGCAGCTTACCGACGGAGTACCAATAATTTGTCTGTTTTTCAAAACGTTAAAGAAAACCCAAACAAACCCAAACAAAATGGCATTTTCCGAAAAACCAAAAACCGTATTGTGATTTACTTGTAATTTTGAACACTGACATCAAGCTCGTCTCATAGCGGCCATTTCAATCTTGATTCACGGTAAACAACTGCATCGAGTGATGGAGCCGATAAAATGGTTTTCTTCATTTACCAACTGTTCAACTGTTTCTGGTTTACAGCTATTTAGCAGTACATATACAAAATCTCTTGAAAAAAATCTTGAAAAGTCAAAAAGAAGGCCTAGTGATGAAAAATGTCCTCGACCGACTCGAGTCGGTACAACAAAATGGCCGCGGAGTACTGTTTTCCACTGCTTGGCAACATTGTCGCCGCGCCGAAATTCGCGGGAACTAATCGGTCGATACTAGCGACGTGGCGAAATTTGGAACTAAATTAAGAACTAGTGAAGCAACGAAGCGGAATGGGAATTTCCTAGCAGGGAGCCAATCAGGAAGTTCGAATAGCGTGTTATAGCGCGGCTTTTGTTTTAAATAAATAATATTTTCAAAAACGACGTTAATGGAAAATAGTCCATTTTTTTTACTATAGATTGTACGATGAGAATAACAATAATTTGTTTTTTGAAAAATCATCTGCGTTATTAATTATCGGCGACTGAAATGTCAAACAAAATTGAGTTTTCAAATAATAAATTATACTTCAGTAATGATTTATCACCAAGTGTATATATCTACTATATATCTGTATATCTATATATCTACTAACTCTAATAAGGCGCCTCTGGCGGATAAATACGGAACTATGAATTTTTTGCCTCAGCCGTTTACTCTAAAAAGCGTCCGAGTTTCCAGACTTGTATTTGACCGTTATATGGTCTTGTAAGCCGATGCACGTGCATCACGGTAAAATAACAACCAGCGCTGCGGGTGGCAGAGTATGTAATTATAAAAAAAGACATTTTGTATAAGAAAAATTGCAAAAGATGGCAATCTTCTCATCCAGGCCTTTATTGGTGCATAATGCATTATCCGTCTTTTAATTTGACAATTTGCAAAATTATACGGGTTATCTTGTTTAAACATTCAAAATAAGATTTGTGCAACTTACCAACGGTTGCATTCGGAGATAGTTGATAGTTTAATTATCGCGTTTGCTTATTGATTTTTCAATGACGCTGATCGAAAAACTACTTTTGTCGCACGCACACGAAAAAGAGGGCTGTGATTGGTCGGAAGAGCTGCGACAAGAACGAGAGAGGCAGCTCATTTGCAGATACCCAATCAGTTCGGAAATCGTTGATTTTTGAGTAAAAGACAAGGAGACTTTTGTTTTGTTGAAGAAACAATCGACAACAATTGACCGTAGGATTTTTATCGATCAGTTGTTTTGAACGTACCGTACGAAGAATGTAATTTTATGAGTACTAGATTCATCGGAGAAATCAGCTCGAAAACTGGGTCGTATAATGCCTACTGTTCGCAAGGATCCACTTTTAACCAATGAATTATCAAAAAATATTCATTGTCATCGTCATAAATGCAAATATCTCACGTATGCGCACGTAGGCAAAATTGCATAAGGCATGCACTTAATGTCGAGGAAAAACTGATATTTTATGGTTATAAAATGACAGAGCAAAAAGTTTAATCGTTATTGTTTAAACAAATTACTTATTCCAAGTGTAAAATTAATCGAAAAAATTGATATTTGTAAAATTCAATCACTTGAGTTTTGAAGAATTGAAACATGTGGAATCGAACCAAAAAAATGTATAGCCCAATATCGATCCAATGGGTACAAAATGAGTTTGTCGTTTAAGAAATAAAACGAGTATTTGCGGTGCAATTGCATTTGTGTATAAAAAATATGTTATTCATTGTATAATAAAATTTGACCGATCATTTTGAAAATTGTTACTTCTACTTCAGTAGGATCTAAACAGAATCCGAAACATGCACTGTTCAAAGTTAACGGAACGCGTGGAACATGGACCGCACCCACACAAAACAAAAATGAAACAAAACGCAACAGCAGCCGTAGTACTACAAGATGGCTGCGTATGGGTGTTGTGGCTGGTAGTGAATCCGCGTTCACCAAATAATACGAAGGCTGCTAGAAAAAAATATGTAAACTCGTATCGGACGGATCTCGCGATCGAGTAATTTAATACGAATTAGTGTTTAATTAGGAGTGAAGTATTATCGACGGGGTTACGTGAATTGACGATAGGAATCCACGAGTTGTTGCTGATGCGGGGAAAAAGGTGACGCGAATAGGCGGGAGACGAGTACAACGACTAAAAAAAAAAACGATTGAAAGCTCAATACCGGAGTAACAGTGACTCTTATCAGTGTTCATAAAGAAGGGTTAACGTTCACGCAAATAAATACTTGAAAATGTCGCACTTGCAACGCTGAAGTAAAATTGAGGTTGCGGTAAGTTTTTCCATTTCTCACGCGTATCTACTCTCCCGTTTTCCCTAGCTATATTAAAACATCCTATTTTCAAGTAACACTCATTTGTTTTTACGATTATCATTCTCGATCGCGTATAATGTAAGATCGAAACAATAGGCAATCATCAATCCCTCGAGCGAACATCGCAGATTCATCCGTGCATCATCCTAATATTCATTGTTGTGTTTTTTCACTCGCTCTTTCATACATTCCTATTCCGCGGATTTCATCGATAGGAAAAGTCTCCTCTTTGTTCAGTCCCGTTTCTAAGCTGAAGTTTTGTCCGGCGAGCGATCTTCAAATTCGTTCGGGTTTTTCCTCTTCATACTTTTTGCCGTTCCGTTTCGCTATTGTTGATCGTAGGTATTCTCGGCATCGCTGCATTCCAAATTTCGCGTTTTTATCGCTATTCCATTATTTTGTACGAGGAATGAAAATGCTTCGGAGTATTCGACTTTTTCCGTTCTATTTCGGAAGATACACGCTCGTAGAACTAACTGGCATGATGGTTTTTTTGATTTTCCTTTTTCGCCTTTGTAACTGGCATGGCCTATTTGAAATCTCAGGTATCCCGGGCTGTTGCGGAGAAACGTGCGACCGACTGTACGCTTGGGCATTCTGTGTGCGACTTTGTGTTAACGTCGTAGTTAATAATCAGGATTGGTTTGCGTTCGGTCAAGCGGCGGGACAACGTTAGGATTATATCGACTCGTTTTCACTCGATACTTTTTCTATAGCGTTCAGGGTTAATTTCGAACAGTGCAGTTCGAATAAGCGCTGAAAGGTACTTTCCGTAGCGATGATTAAGCTTATAGGATATTTTCTCTCACCGTGGTAAACAAAGCTTTAAATTGAGTTTCTTCTGATTCCTCATTAGCGGTTCTAGTATTTGAGCCGTAACGGACAGCAATGATTTCCAGGTTGAAAAGCCTCGGCTTTGTATCGCATGGATTGATACATTTCATGGAATAGTTTGACGATATTTGAGTTTGCATCGCTCGAACGCAATGAACATCCATTTTTTTCAATCACCTATCATTTTCGCAGCTCATCAGACAGGTCGGTCGATCAAATCTTTACGGAATCCTTATCGGACATTCGTGGCAGAAGTTTGCAGGTGACGATTTTTCGTTACAATAGAAGGGAAGAAATAAAAAAAAGTTTTATTGCGCGTTGATGCTAACTTTAATATCGTATCAATGCTTAAACATACAATTGTAATGCAAAATCTTTTATGTCAATATGTACACACTAATCGCACAAAACAAGTAACGTTCGAATGACCGATATTTCCGTACAGTTATACTGAACTACTCGCATCGCCATGGTAACGATTTCGTGATCTTCGGCAAGCGATAAAGTTTTTTAAATAATGGTTTGGAACCTTCGAAACTACGAGTGTTTGCCGGAACAGCGAAAAAGTTATTTTCTTTAACGATGAATGTTTTGGAGACGTCGGTAACCTTGGCTTCCAGGAGAAGCAAACGTGCTGCATCGTATTGCTAAAATTGAAATATGCGATAAAAGTATGCCGCAGCATTGTTATCGCTTAGACTAGGTATCGATGCGTAACATTGAGGATGTTTCTCAAATGTCTGGTCGGTAGAAATCGAATGCGACATTTCGAGTTGAGTCGTAGGATTATTTGGGCCAATGATATTAGCATATCAGTACATAACTTGAACGATATGTTCCAAACGAACTTCAGCTATCTAGTAACTTTCTGAAACCTCGTGAAACATCGTTTACTATTTTAGATTGGTAACGACCCTATTTATGGTTTTTTTAGGTTCTTTAGCTTTGTTTTATTAAACGTTGTCGGAAATGTTGTTCTTATCCAGAATTCATGGTGTTTGTCTTCAGTGCTCCGAAATATTTTGAGGCATGCCAGAAAGTCCCAGCATTACTGGAACAGCTGCTTTTAACTTTGCCGTATATTAGTTCTTTCTTAGATATTATATATTGCAACTCGCGAATATACTATTTTTAGGTTATGGTGGAAAAAATATTTTCACTTGAAAAAAAAAATAATTATATGTATATATATAAACTTTACGTCCGTTTATCGTCACTGATTTTGATGAGTAAATTGCATATCCGAAAACGTCATAGGAAGTGAACACGAATTTTCAACTGGCGATTGAATTTTTCATTTGTACGAAACAATGAAATTTATTCTTTTTGGTATTCAAAATTTCATTTGGCATATCGCATTCGAGAGAATCAGGTAAATTTTTTTTTACGATTCTTATTTAATTAGCCACAAGTAAACGTATAAAAACATCAGTTTTGATAATAATAAAAATGAAATATTTTAAAAACAATTTCACTGCATTCCTAAAATGAAAACTTTCGACCCTATATTTTAAACTAAATATTTTCATTTATTTATTTTCAACTTCCTTTTTGTATTTTGAGACACTGCCATTTCTAGCGAACGCTTATTACTCTCACTAACTGAAACCAACATTTTTATTGAAAAAACCATAAATTGTTTACTCGGAAACCATATAATGTAATTATGAGGAAAAAGAATTAATGCTTTTCAATTTATTATATATTACGATAAATCTAATCGATTAAAACGCTAATTGTGAATTTTATTTTTTTTTCTTCATAATAAAGCTCTGTTATCTAATCAATTTGCAAAGTATTAACTATAAGCAATTTTTTACATTTACAAGCTTTTACATTTTCTAACCTACAGTAGGGTCCACTCGAAATAACTTATTTATACTTAATTAAATTTTGGGAAATACTTAATAAAATTAAATTTGGAAAAATACATAATTAAATTAAATTTGGAAAAATACATAATAAAATTAAATTTGGAAAAATACATAATAAAATTAAATTTGGAAAAATACATAATTAAATTAAATTTGAAAAAAAATACATAATAAAATTAAATTTGAAAAAATACTTTATTAGATTTAGGGAAGTATAATTACGTATACTCATCCTTCGTACGTACGTTTTTTGTTAAAAAAAAAACATCGAACACAAGAAAGCACCATGCAACATGTATTATTTGAGAGATAATCACTAATTTGACAAAACTTGATTACAATTCGTTACCATTCGTTCCACGCTTCCCTTATCAGCAGTGATAGTGATTTGTCCGGCTGTGCATAAAATTGATACTTTTCTCATGATTATTTGTATAAGCAAGCACATACTAATGATTGTGGCTGTGGTGACCGTATGCTGGTTGTATTTTCATTAACCAACTCTTCTCAAAACAATAATGTTAATGATCGTAATTTTTACAAACATTTAAGTAACATATCAGGTGTGGTAAAAAGAAATCCATTATTTTCTGGAATCAACCAATCACAAAACTTTCGCAAAAGTTTGTTTGGTAAGAAATCTCATTTTTCTAACACCATCTAGTGTAATCCGATCGAACTTAACGAGGTCGGGTAGGAAACTCGAACTTCGAATGACCAGACGGCTCAAAATTTCGAATTTGAATATACCGGAACTACAAATTTGATAAATTTTTGGGTTTGTTTGGGTTTGTTTAAAATCAAGGGTTTTAAATCAAACTAACGAACCCAAACAACCCCAAACAAATTTCGTAAACTTTTACAATTTTCGTTTTTGTTAAAAAATAAATTTCTGGCCATCAAACATAAATAATTTACTAAAAAAAACTCCAAAAAAAAAAAAAAACAAAAAATGCAGATTTACCGAAATACAACAATTTGAAAACCGTGATGGGTCAGATTGACCCAATATGTACACTCGAAGGGTGAAAACCATCTTTTTGAAAAATCATGAATTTCTTTTTACTACACCTAATATTATTCCTGTTGCTTTTAACCGCGTATAAAAAGCACTACAAACATTTTGATGTCGCTTGCAGCGCTTTGCCAATAGTGTGACTATTGGTCGCAGTCATTTTTTTTTTTTTAGATCATTGATACAACACGTTCCATTTGGATGTTCAAGTCGATTTTCAGTGCGGTAAGGCATCGTTGGATTTAGCGATTTTCTTGTACATACGAGTGATTCTAGGTGCTGGAGTTCATGTGTAGGGTTTATACGAAGTGAAAAGAGCACTTGAATGGGGCGGATGTGAGAAATCGCGATACTTAATTCCCGGATGATCCTCCGTGTTCTTCGATTCAGGTGATATCAGGACCAGAAATCCTACGTTTCGCTCTGTTGAAAAAATATTCTTTAGAAAAGATGAAAAATCTTTCTAAAAATTCTAAAAAATAATTCTAGAAATTCTAAAGAATTGAAAAATCTTTCCTAGAATTCTAAAAAATAATTCTAGGAATTCTAAAGAATTGAAAAATCTTTCCTAGAATTCTAAAAAATAATTCTAGGAATTCTAAAGAATTGAAAAATCTTTCCTACAATTCTAAAAAATAATTCTAGAAATTCTAAAGAATTGAAAAATCTTTCCAAGAATTCTAAAAAATAATTCTAGGAATTCTAAAAAATTGAAAAATCTTTCCTAGAATTCTAAAAAATAATTCTAGGAATTCTAAAGAATTGAAAAATCTTTCCTACAATTCTAAAAAATAATTCTAGGAAGTCTAAACAATTGAAAAATCTTTCCTACAATTCTAAAAAATAATTCTAGGAATTCTAAAAAATTGAAAAATCTTTCCAAGAATTCTAATAAATAATTCTAGGAATTCTAAAAAATTAAAAAATCTTTCCAAGAATTCTAAAAAATAATTCTAGGAATTCTAAACAATTGAAAAATCTTTTTAAGAATTTTAAAAAAGAATTCTAGGAATTCTAAACAAAAGAAGAATCTTTTCGAAAATTTTAAAGAAGAACGACTCCGTGAACGACTCCAATGGCTGTGATATCGCGCGTATGCTCTTCGGGCTCTACGATGCCTAATTGTAAGCATGTGGTTTGGACGTCAGGCATGTAGCCCTCACTCTCTGAAACGGTCTCGGATATTTGATACGTATATGATTTGCTGTAACGGTTGTTTTCGTTCAATTGAAAATCTAAGAATATTGGGTAGTATAATTGAAATTTGAAAATCCAAGAATATTGGCTAGTATAGGTAATTGAAATTTGAAAATCCAAGAATATTGGCTAATATAATTGAAATTTGAAAAATGCAGGGATATTGGCTAATATAATTGAAATTTGAAAATCGGAGAATATTGGCCAATATAATTGAAATTTGAAAATCCGAGAATATTGGCCAATATAATTGAAATTCGAAAATCCAAGAATATTGGCTAATATAATTGAAATTTGAAAATCCGAGAATATTGGCCAATATAATTGAAATTCGAAAATCCAAGAATATTGGCTAATATAATTGGAATTTGAAAATCCAAGAATATTGGCTGATATAATTGAAATTTGAAAATTCAAGAATGTTGGCTAATATAATTATAATTTGAAAATCCAAGTATATTGGCTTATATAATTGAAATTCGAAAATTCAAAAATATTGGCTAATATAATTGAAATTTGAATATCGAAGAATATTGGTTAGTATAATTGAAATTTTTTAATTCAAGAATAATGGCTAAAATAATTGAAATTTGAAAATCCAAAAATACTGGCTAATATAATTGAAATTTGAAAATTCAAGTAATTTGAAAATCTAAGAATATCGGCTAATATAATTGCAATTTGAAAATCCAAGAATATTGGCTAGTATAATTGAAATTCGAAAACCCAAAAATACTGGCTAATATAATTGAAATTTGAAAATCCAAAAATACTGGCTAATATAATTGAAATTTGAAAATTCAAGTATATTGGTTAAAATAATTAAAATTTAAAAAACCAAAAACAGTGGCTAATATAATTGAAATTTGAAAATTCAAGTATATTGGCTAATATAATTGAAATTTGAAAATCCAAGAATATTGGCATGTACGAGCGGCTTTTGAGCGAACCGGTCGAATAAGCCCGGTCATTTCGTCCGATCGCGATTCGTCGTTTACCTTGTCCCAAACGTTGCACGGAGTCATCAGTCTCTCGAAATCCGGCGTGAGCCGGATTTTTACGACTGACAGCAGATTAGCTCACACTCACGATGCTGGCTGCTTTACGTCGATTATCTTCCCCTCAAAAAAAGTCGCGCTGTTTTTACCTTATTGACTCGAGTCAGGGCTGCATCCAAATTTCGCTTCCGGTGGCGCTCTATATTGAAATTTTTCTTAGGGAGGTCAATTTTTCGGCTACAGCCTTGCGTATCCTCTGAGATTATAACTTCAATTTTGCTACTTACGAGTTGAACCATTTTTTTTTTTTTTTTGAAAATTGTTTCTCAAGCAAAATAATTTTTGAGTTGCTGTACACCCATGGTGAACCGTCGAAAAATGATGGCCCTCAATGGGTTAAAAACACCCTTAAGTTAAGGATTCCCCAAAATTTGAAAATTCGCTTAGTACTGGTTAAAACACAAGAAAAAAATTTTTTCTCAAATTCCATTGTATTATAAACAAAGGAAATTGAAAAAAAAAACATACTCAGATTTTTCTAGTTTTCCTAGTGGCTGATAATAAGAATGTACTTTTTTTTGGTTCATTTTACTTTTATAATTACTCCGTTCGTCAATGTCTCACAATTTGTTAAATTCACAACAAAAAAATGAAATCGTAACAAAAATAGTGAAAAACGTTCTTTTTTTTAATTGAAAATAAAGGTTCATTACAATAGTTGTAAATAGTAGTTTTTACATGCTCCAAATGATTTGAGTGAATAGAATTACGAATTCAACAATTCCGGTTTTTTAAGCTCGTCGTTACGTTTGTAAATTTTGTAAATTGCAAAAACATTCATTAATTAGGTTTAGGATTTGGGAATAATATTTGCGCTACTTGTGTACATGGGAAACAGAACAGTGAGTGAAAACTGCACAATTCGAAACAAACAAAAAAACAACTTCGTTGTTTTTGGCGAAAAAAATATTTTATAAAACAATCGTTGTCGTGAAAATTGTTTGCCTTCAATATTAATTTTTTTTTCCTGTAAGAAGAATACCTTTAGCTATTAGGGTACCTGTATTTTTTATTGATTGTGTCTTGTACGCAATTTATGATTTTATGTCGAACCTTGCACGTTATTTCGTAGTTACAATCTTGTCGAAATTTGTAGGACTTAAATTATTTTTCAGTATATTTCCCTAGACGATATTTGACTCCATCTTATTGCAGTTCTGGTGAAATTCTATAAATCGGTGTGAAAGCTGCTAGTACATTTAACACTACAAACTAACATTGATAATCCCCTTAATATAACGTTTCTTCAAGCCTTCGTTCCTTTTAAGGGCATGACGAACACGCTTCCGTCCACTTTCAAATTTTGAGTCTCCTGCTTGCCATTTTGAATGTTTCATCCTTGAGAAATTGCGACGAGTAATCGAGAAGACGCTTTCGTCCACTTCGAAACTTTGAAACCACTATTCTCTCAAACGGCTGAACCAATCGGTACGAAATTTGTTGTGTGCATTCAGGACGATGGCACCAAGGGCCACGTGCTCTCCATTTTGAAAAAACATGTTTCATCGTTGAGAAATCGCGACGAGAAATCGAGAAGACTACTTCGTCCACTTCGAAATTTTGAAACCACT
>JAPYZJ010003424.1:0-16447 GCA_030522765.1 Ophioninae sp. B BG-2022a | reverse complement strand
TGTTCCACCAGGACAACGCCAGACCACACACTTCGTTGATGACTCGTCAGAAGCTACGGGAGCTCGGATGGGAGGTTTCATCGCATCCGCCATATAGCCAGGACATAGCGCCAATTGATTACCACCTGTTCCTGTCCATGGCGAACGCCCTTAGTGAAGATGGTGTGAAGATGGACTCAAAAGAGGCTTGTGGAAAGCGGCTGTCCGAGTTTTTTGCAAATAAGGAGGGGGGTTTCTACGAGAGGGGTATTATGAAGTAGCCGTCTAGATGGAAACAGATTATCGAACAAAGCGGCGCATATTTGAACTAAATCCGATCACTGTAACACTTTTTATAAAGCATTGATTAAGAGCAAAAAAGCGGAAAGGAGATAGTTGGTAACCTAATATTATTTGGCGATATATATTTTTTTTCTATTTGAGTTCTATGTTATCACAATAAAGATTTGTATAATTATTGAGGTATTTTAATTACTATTATATTGAAAAAGAAATAGAGAAATTAAAAAATAATGATTTTCGTTGCCTCGCAACGTTGCGAATTTCAACCTCATTAAATTGGACGATTTAAGGGCATGACGAACATCGACATAACCTCACTAATTTTCGAAATCCATTTTCTCGGCGTCGATTAAGTTTACGGCTAAAAATCGAGCATCAGTCTTTGTAGAATTCATAGAAACAGAAATACATGCTTGAATTCTACGATAAAAATGTTTCGTCTTTGAGAAATTGTGATTAAAAAATTTCGACTATCTCGCACTCGTGTGTCACGTGGTACGTCTTCGACATGTCTTTTCATGTCTTTTCGACATGTCATCCGTCGGAACTAAATGTCACAAATGTCGGACGATATTTTCTCGAAATCGTAAACAAACATCTACAAGTTATGATTTTCCATGGATATCCTAGAATATGTGACAGAATCAAATGGTTGAAGTCCCAAAATGTGGGTTTCGGATATTGCTACGCGACTCTTCTCCCCTACAAGTCGTGATATTAACTAAACTTTTTATTCGACAGGGTTTCCATCACGATGCTCGCGTGGTAATACAATCTGTAATTATTTTTTTTCGATTTGAGAAAGGAGATGAATCAAAATTGCCCCACGTCCTATAACCAAGTGACTTATCTCAAAAAAAAAAAGATAAAAATGTATAAAAAAATATGGCATCATTCCTAAGTTCATTTTTTTACACCTTCATATGAAAAAATTGCTACGAAAATAGTTCAGGCGCTGTTATGACAAATTCGTCCGTATGAGTGTTTATGGACCGATAAAAAAAATTCTTTTTTTGTTTGAAAGGGTACCCCCAAGGTAGTCCCACTGCCATAAAGTCAGGTCTCCGGTCTCCAGGATCCTGGCGAAATGAAAGTAAAATCTCAAAAATACGCTCATTTTTTTCTATTAAGGTAGTTTTTAATATATTAGATTTATTTCGTTCAATCAACGATCAACTGTGGATTATCTTCTTATTCATCTGATTATGAAAACATGAGAATAAAAGCTTGAGCTTGAATGGTTGAATACTATACTAATACTATACTATATTATTATATTACCGAATAAAAATATTACTTTGAAATTTGTGATTCGTTGTGAAAGAAATAATGTAAAAAATAATAAATAAATTGATACTTTTTACCCTCTTCTACTATTACCTAATACAAACGAGGACGTCCAGATCATGGCATCTGGAATACAAGCGAAAGTCTTTCAGCGAACTCGTAGGCCGAATTTTAAGCAGTTATGCTAATCTTTCGTAGACGAGCAAAGCGTGCTGTGGCACAGTCGATAAACTACCCGTTAGACGTTAGATAATTCACGAGCCAATCACATGGCCTACCATTAGCACGATCGGTGAGAAAAATCGATATTACAGGGTAAGGTAAACATTGGTGGAATATCTAGCTATTGTTGGACTCCTAAGTACTTTGATCGGTAGCTATATAGAAATATCAGAGGAGAATTATGAAACCGTAAATCAAGTGCCTTTTTAACCGTCGAGAAACACATTTTTCAATCATCTTTTTTCCTTGACGCGTTCAAATAATTCAGATCATTGGATAAACTTTTAAACTTTTAAACATACACTTGTATGCCGATCTCTTCGGGGTAACCGTGCGCAGTTTTTTTCTCGATTCTATATTTTTATATTTATACAAAAACATTTTTTGCATTCTTGTAATAAATAGTCGTGAAACAAAGAGCAAATAATTATTTGTACAATTTTCTTCGCTCAATCCAGTCACGTGAGAATTAAGGAAAATAATAGATAATATCTATATCTAGAAAATTAAACCATTCAATATTTGTCAAAATATTTATTATTAATTGATGTGCAAAAATGGTGCAATGAAAAGTAAAATTAAAATCAAAATAATCATAGTTAAGAATCTGGGCTTCAAAAATGTGCAATAAAAAACAAAATTGAAATCAAAGAATTCATCGTATCAATAAAAATGATGAAAGTTAAGAATGCAGGCTACGAAAAAGTGCATTAAAAAAACTGAAACTTCAAGCTCACGCAGGCCTCTTAATTGCGAGTTTTGCAGATTCCCTCATGATGGACAGTTACAGAATTTGCGAACGACGTCTCGATAAGTGCGCGCATCTCTCGAAGCGCAGATTATTTCTCAGATGTGTATTACGTATATGTGCGTGTGAGTGGAGGCAGACTGGGAAGGAAAACGCAGCGATGGGATAGCGCGGCAAAGTTCAACCGGCTCTTACGCCTCGGACGTCTTGGCGTGTTTTATTTGATTACATAATTA
The DNA here is from genome assembly GCA_030522765.1 of Ophioninae sp. B BG-2022a. NCBI lineage: Eukaryota > Metazoa > Arthropoda > Insecta > Hymenoptera > Ichneumonidae > Ophioninae sp. B BG-2022a. The sequence continues at coordinate 13,672 of JAPYZJ010003424.1, read as the reverse complement.
TTGGATAAGATTATACGCGGTCGAGAAGTCAGACGGGCATTATCCGCGTAACTTGTACGAACTCCGTACATATAAATCTGAATTAGACGTTTCTACGTGTGTGAGGTATTTCACGCTGAACTCGCCGACGTACCATCCAAAGATTTTCCTATTTTTATTTTTTTTAATTTTATTTCTTTTTTATTATCGTATTTCCCACGTTCGAACGCTCGAATAAAATATCATTCGGATTTCCATAACGATTTATTTTCACGATCGAAAGGTGTGCGTCACTGCAAATGCATTTTGTTGATGGCGTTGAAGCTCGCATCGTTGCAACGCAAGGAAATTGTTTTTTCTTTCACCCCTTCATTTTGATCACTGGTCAAAATATATATTCTGTATATTCTGTATTTTCGTTGTAAACCATGCAATAAAAATCGTAAAAGATGTGTTTTTTCTTATTGTACAGAAAAATTTTACGTAATTATGAAATTAATTTTTGGATCATTCGAATGGAAAAGGTAATTGAAAATATTTGTCGAATTTTCTTCGGGCGAATTGCAGCTCAGGAAATATCTTAAAATACTTTTAGAATCATTATTCAATGATTTACAAAAATTCTGCCATCTATAATTTTGGATATCAATGAACATTAAAATTTGAGAAAGCAATATGCGTTTTCATCGTTGCATCATCACGAAATGTCTTTTCTTACATTCCTACTCCTTCGTATGTAGTATTGTACGAAATATTTATTCTTTGAATTAGAATTATAGATTTCTTTATCAGACTTAAGGATTTATTGATCAATTCTTCTAACATTAAAAAAAATTCTGGTAATCGTATTTTCGATTTTTGGTGAAAACCAAAAATGGATAACTAGAAAAGAATAATTATCAATTCCAACGATGCAAGTTCTAGCCCCATTGCATTTTTCTCTTCAGAATCCGTTCGACGAACGATCAAATATCCAACACAAAAATTCCGAATCCGTTTGAACCCGAAAATTATTCGTGCCGTTAAAAAATAACATTTTACATTTTTGCAACATAAATTTATTGGGTTTAAGGAATTTCTCATAAAAAATATGGATTTCGAGTTTGGCATAGTATTATTTCGATGTTAATTTTTATCGGACACTGCAGTGCTTTCTCCAGGCGAGGTCGAAGGCACGATTCAGATCGAAAGTTCCAGTCTCATCAAACGGTTCGAAAATTTGTCCTGGAGGAGTCTGAACTCATGTGTGTGAGTATTTTGATCGAATGACTCCTCCGGCGATCGAGATACGCAGTTTCTCTGATAGTTTATCCGTATACGTCACAAAGACGTGTACGTAGACACCACGGCCCCGACGGGGGTGAAAGTCTTATGTCAGAGACATGCATCTTATTATGCTGGACAAGCGGCCAACCCACGCAATAACGAGAAGACCCGACGTTTCTACTCGTATAGCTCGCGGGGTTTATGTCTCTTTGATGTTCGAAAGGGAGAGAGTATTGAATATGCCCAGATGTGTATTGCGTTCAAAGATGGGTGGGGGAGGGGGAAAGAGTTATAGGGAGAAAGAGAGAGAGAGATAAACGATCGCCTTCAATGCTCCCACGGAAAGTCATTTCCTCTTCGACACGTACAAACGACACTTTGTGTGTGTTCGCCGAGTGATGAATGGCAAATGGGGTTCATCCTCGTCGATTCGTCGGGGTCGTTCAAGGTGTCTGGACACTTGTCAGCTTCGGATAATGCGAATGTGCCTTACATAGGTTTATCAGAGGAAAAAGGTTTGGATATCTGAATTAATTCGGGCTGTGGAATAAAATACGAGGTTTGTTCAAAACATAAGGTGACTGCAAATTTCTCGGGTTGGGTACGTTTGATTTTTTATTTGCTTTTCGTTTGTTTGTTACGTTGGTACACGTGTTCCCAACGGATGTTGACAGTATCAGCCGTTTTGCATATTTAGTTTGTTTTCTGAAGAACATATTTTGTTGTTTTCCTGTTTTCGGAAACTGAAAAGAGCCAGTTTAGGTCAGTTCACTTTAGACCCTTTATATCTGAGGGGGTTTACTAAGACGATAAAATAGGTATCGATGAATAAATAATTATTTTTCGCGAATAAATAAAAAGTCACTTTATTTCTTGAACAAACTTCGTGTACGAGATTCGACTGATAAAGAAACCATTTCCGATGTTCCCATCCGATTTCCTTCATTTATGGATATATCATTCTTCATCGAAATGGAATGGAAAACAGAAAATTTGATCGAAATCATTCAATCGAATAAAAGTTTCGTAAATACAAAACTGAAAAACAAAAATTCGTATAATTCGAGAGAAATGAAAATTGAAGAAAATAATCGTCGTATCCCAACATCGAAACCTTGAACTCGTAGGTATACTTTTATATACCAATTCAGGCTCATTCACGGTTACATTTGCTGTCCAGTCTTTCAACGTAAAAGATTTGCGAAGAGCAAATCGATATCCAACCCGATATCGATGGACGTCGCCCTCGATAAAAGCGTTTGCGCAAATAATCGAAAGATCTGGAATATTTACGGGGCATTGAATGTACAGGATCGATGCGTTATAAATTTAAACCTTTACGCATAGGAAGGTATCTTCGGTAGGAAGATAAATCACTTTGAGTCGCGAGTTACGATCTTAATATCGAGGCGTGCACGATAGTTTTCAACCATAATGCATATACCTATATATATATATATACGATTCAGTGAGCCTGTATCATCATTCTTGATTCAATGCCTTTCACAGATCTACTAATGCAGGATACCGTGCATGCGGCATTCCGTAATAAACCCAAACAAAGATAAGTTTCTAATACATCTGGACTGCGAATTCTCACGGCATGTGGCGAATGCATTAGGGATTGTGTTGATCACGTATATGGGTATACGTAAAAAAAAAAAAGATACGAATGAGCCTCGTAAATTTATCATCTAATCCACTATTCCCTGCTACTATTAACTATCCCCTCGCCATCTTGTTTTTTTGGATTTCCGAGTGAACGTGGTCATATGCGCTCTTCGTAGCTAGTTCTTCGATCTGGTATCGTTCGATTAGAGTTAATTAATCTTAGCAGCGAACGAAACATTTTCAAATGCTCCAATGATTTATTTACTATTTATTTTCATAATGCAAATAGCCTCCGCGCCTTTACACGAGCCGCTCGATAGTGCCTTTCTTCTCCCCCCTTGATTTATATTTCATAAATGATTTTCGAAGGAACTATGATCCGGAAACGTTTTTTCGGAAAAACATTTTTTTGGTGTCTCGTTCAAACGTAATCACAGGGTTTTGAATGGACCTTTTCGCACAAAAATGCTTATTTGGATATTTAAATTCTTGATAAAGATTTTGAAGAATTTTTGGGGAAGTCAAAATGAAGCCAAAATGAGCGAAATTTTGAAGCCAAAATGGAGAGAAAAAAATTGCGGTGTGTGTAAAAATGTAAAACTACATTTTTATTTGTATTTTGGAATGATATGAAAATTGTACTTTTCTTGTTTTTCCATTGTAGTTGTTTTTCAATTTTTTTAGCTGGTTTGATAACCATTATTCTGCCATATGTAATTTTCAATCATAGTGTAAATAACGAAGTGAACGAATTTTGTTTTACTCTCCAGTCATCAAAACTTCGAATTCATTGCTTCAATCTATCCGAATTCCTCCTATTTTAATTAGAGACTGAATAACAGTATGGAGCAAAAAACGAAGATTTCGTTCGTATTGTTGTTCAATACTCCTAATAATAAAGACAAAAAATAATGAATTGTAATTCCACAATGAAACCAAGATTGAAAAATGCAAACATGTAGTTATCGATAATTAATAATATTTAATAATGATTAATAATAATAATTTCGTTGCATTCATAGTTGTATAGTTATTAATTACCAATAATAATTAACAATAATGAATAACGATTAATAATAGTCATTTTCACTGAATTCCAACTCAGCATCTTCAAACTGATAACTTCAATGTCACAAAGGTGCGGTGAACGTTCCTCTAGTGGAGGACATTCAGGATCGTTGTTCAGACGAATACTGCACGACATATGGCGAAGAACGTAAGTTTACTTTGCACGTGTAAGCTGATACGTCGAAGTATGCACCTGTGACAAAATGCCGTCGCTTTTAAACCGTAAATGAACGTTTGGGATGGCGCCTGTTTGCCTCGAAATTTTACGTGAACGCTTTATTATCGCATGAAAGTGTGATCTCTTCAAAAATAAAGTTTCGATCGTGCCCACGTGGATTCTCGAGTTCTTCCAACCTGCATAGTCTCTTTACGTATTCTTGTATCGTCATAGGTTTACACAGGAATGTACGTTTGTGTGGGAGGATGAAAAATACGTTGAATGGGCGAAGAGGCTAGACGACCACTCCGTCCTCTTTGAGAATTCTCCACGTGTTTTGTCACGGCTTCTTCGTACTTTATATGGCGACAGAAAAGGTTCCATTCAAGCTAATTCACAAAGAGAATGCTTTTTAACGAACCTCAACATTTCGGGGACCATCGATGTTTCACGCCTCGTTACGATCCTTCATTTCAACATCACCCACTCTACGATCATTTATTTGTCAATAAATTACGTGACTATTGCAGAATTTAAGAAAATGTAATTTTTTAATATTTTTTTTCTTTGGGTTTGACGATCCATCAAAGTTTCTCTCCTCGAAATCCTCGATCGAATCTGTTTGGGTTAGACGTCATTTCTTTTCCTCTCGTCGCCTTTCGTTTTAACGTCAAGATCGTATCATTTCTCGATCAATCTAGTCAGACGTTAATTACGAACTGAATTGAACAATCAGGATGGCGATAATACGCGGAAGCGATAATTTCGAGTTTCCTCGAGAGTCAGCCTGTAGAAAGCAGCTTCGCGTTTTGACCGTGACATTTTTCAAGTGTAACGTTCTCCGGCTATATTAGCGAAACACGCGAAGAAATCACGATCTCCCGAATATTAATTAATTTTTTTTCGTTTTCCATTTTTCTTTTTTTTTTCGTTTGTCAAAGCCAGCACATCCTTCGTTCCTGATGAATGTCGATGTAGAAACTCGATAAATTTCACTCTCCGAGATTCTGAAATTTAATAGCTCGGCGAACCAGCTTGACTCGTTTTTCGTTGTGTTTTTTTTTTTTATTTTTCATCATCCCTGGAGCTCGTTCAATGTTCGTCGATCGATGAGGAGTGGGGGTAGGTCGTGTTTCTTATATCGGAATATTCGGGTTGAAATTCGAGGCCGCGTGTTACAAACTGCCATATTTTTTCTTCTCGATTACGTTTCGCAATAAAAACTCGAGTCATCGAACAGCTGATATGAAAACTCCCCCCGGGTATGGAACGAATTATTGCGGGGAGAAAAAAAAAACGAAAAAAAAAATTGATTGGCCGATCGGTCGATGTTTCGCCAAATACAGCGCGGTGGTGATTGTAAGGTCGAATAAATCGTTAGAATGGATCGATCAATTGGACGCGTGGACCGAACTGCTTAATTAACACGAATTCAAAAAAATCTATTTCAAACTCGATCGTTACGTAAATACGTCAACGATGACGTTTCATTGGCAAGAAATTTTGTACAATTGTACTGATCGGTGACGACGGGCTAAATCGTTAAAATAAATAAAACTTTTTTTTTTCCTCACTCGAACGATATTTTTTTACGGAAAAATAACTTCAAGAATTTTTTATCGGGATTAACGATATTTTCCAATTTTTTTTTCCATCGAAACAATAAAGTTACCGTGTCGCCACTGGCTAGGATTTACCTGTCGGATTTTTTTCATCGTCGTGCTCGAGCTGCCGTGTGCTGGGAAGCGAATAGGCGTGCCACCATTTTCTATAGCACACACACATACACACACGCACAATTGAAATAATGTTCCATAGTACGTATTATCGTTCCAGCAAAAAATACAGACGCACAAATTCATATATATATATATACACAAACGACAATTAGGTTTCGTATAGACACGCAGGGGTACGAGTATAGGTACAAGGATGTACGTGTATACCTGTATCTTATTAGTAGACGGGGAATTGGCGTATTCCTCGACCGTGGTAAAGGTCTCGGGACGAACACGCTTCGAAGTGCATTATCGGCGTACTCTCGCTAAATAATCTCGGAAAGTCCCGGCTCTCTCGATCCAACGTAAGCACGGAGCAGAGTGGCAATTTTATGGATTCTCGAAGATCGGAAATTGATACACGAGTTTCAAGACGAAATCGTTCCATTTCAAAAATTGTTCCATCGTTTATTTTTTTCAAAATTTCCAAAACGATTCCAAGATGAAATCGTTCTGTTTACAAAATCGTTCCATCGTTATATTTTTTCGAAATTTCCAAAACGATTTCAAGATAAAATCGTTCTGTTTATAAAATCGTCCCATCGTTACATTTTTTCGAAATTTCCAAAACGATTTCAAGATAAAATCGTTCTGTTTACAAAATCGTTCCATCGTTATATTTTTTCGAAATTTCCAAAACGATTTCAAGATAAAATCGTTCTGTTTACAAAATCATTCCATCGTTACGTTTTTTCAAAATTTTTTCGAAATTTCAGTTCCCAGTCTTTCGACAACCCATTCAATTATAAATGCCTCAACCAATAATTCGTTGTTTGTTGTTAATTCCGTTCTCGAGAAAAATGTCGCTGTTCGAAAATTTCCTTCTTCCAAAACGACTATTTTCCGGTGAATTTTTGCTAAAGTGCGCATGCGCGTTCGAGCTGTACGCCAGAGTGAAAACGGTAATCCGTGGGGGACCGTGATCCCCCCGTCTCTGTCGTTCGGAGTGAAGGTTGTGAAAGAGGCCGGTTCCGGTGCAGTCGAGCCACTTCCGGTGTTGAAGTCCCCTCCTCCCCCCCCCGCTCGATTTTACGTGCGAGTTCTCATACACGCTGTATACCGTTATTTGTTTAATAACGTATGAGCAGAGGCGTGAATTAATAACGGAAGAAGAATACTCGCTCTCACAATTGCTGTCGGTTCTTCCGGTTTTTTTTTCATTATTATTATCGTCGTTTTTTTCGGTACGTTGGATTGAGTTGGATAGAGATGAGTTACAAGCGCCATATTCCTTATGCAGATGTGCTACTAATGTTACCGTTTTAATTGCGGCTTATAAATTATTACTGTCATTGCTTGCATCTATATTATTATCGTTTCTTCATCATGCGCAACATCTTATCTTGATTGTCATTGAGATGAAAGTGTATCAAATTTGTGAGACTCCCAACGATTATATGCAACGTTGTATTGCAGCGAATTATTTTTTTTATTTATTTCGAATTTATTTTCACAAATATTGGTAACGGAAAGGCTCGATAATTTTTTCAATTGGTTAGGGAGAAATTTTTTATTGAATTTTGAGGAAAATTTTGTAGAATATTGAAAATGAAGAGATAAAGAAGTAACGGAAGAATTTCTACGATACATTTCATGAGATTTGTTAACGTTGAAGTGAGACGTTTTTTTTAGATGCTCGCATTTATTTTAATATATATATATATTCGTGACGGAAAAGCTTCAATTATTGAAGTCGCATATTCAAAAATTATTAATCCAGTTCTGAACGTTGTGATACATAAAAAATTGAGAGGATAGAAATATAACAGAAGAATTCCTTCTCCCAATTATTCATATTTGGGGAAACGAATTCTTCATTTTTTAATAGTATTAATAATAATATTGATAATCATAACACCTTTATTAAGTATTTGATCTTCTCATATGAAAATTCCGCATTAAAAACTGAAAGAGTATTGAGTAAAGTATTAAAAAAAAAGGATGCACAAAGGCAGTAAAAAAATTAATTGCAAGGATACAAACGTCAATATAATGTAAATCCTTTAATGACGATATAAAAAAATGTTCTTTCGACTTTCAAATCTCAAATTTGCCAAAAGACATTTGGTAAGTCGAAAACAAATACGTTTTCATCAAAATTATACGTGAAGAGAATTCTTCGTGACTTTCCGTTTATTCCACTCTTCTTTCTCACGAAGATAAGGATAAATTAACTTCAATGTGGATTGTACAGGAAAAATAATAAATCAATTTCTCCCGGAAGAGTTGTGCTCTTGAATATTTCAACAAAAAATAAGAAATGCGGAATGCACCTGGAGAACTTGAATTTTGCAAATTCCTCACCTGCTCATCGGAATACTGAGCCTGGTAAAAAAAAAGATTAACTCGGAAACTCGTTCAACCTCAGCGATCAGAATCAGCCATCTTCCGTATTCTGTAATTTTTTCCGTTCCCTCGTTCCGGTTTTTTTTTCATTCTCTTTTTCTGGTCCGGGTTGGCTGCGACACAAACTAGTCGTTTTGATTAGCCATATTGAGATTGTCGCGATTTCGTTTGCTGATAGCCAATCGGACTTGCTGAAACAGGTAATTCGTATGCGAGCCAAGTTTTGCCCACTTTTAAGGGGGTATCTGATTTAGAAACCTACATTTTATGTGGCTTTTTGATCCTCAATTTTTTGGTCTTTAAATTGATGTTTCAATAACTTACAAATGCATTTTCGTATAAAGAATAAATTATCTCTAAAAATTGGAAATTTCTTAGAAAAGATATTTCTTTTTTTTTTAAACGCTTTTTCATATTTTTTCTTAAGAAACGTTATGAAATATTTCAGCTTGAAATCGTTTTGGAAATTTCGCGAAAAATCAACGATGGAAAAATTTTATTTTGAAATCGTTTTGGGGATTTCAAAAAAATTCAACGACGGAACGATTTTTTAAGTGGATTAATTACATCGTGAAATGGTTTTGAAAATTTTGAAAAAATGTAATGATGGAATAATTATTGCTAAACTTCTAGACTAGAATGTCCCCTTAAATATCTGTACAGATATGTCGAAGGATCCGGAGCACGTGGGTGGTGCTACTGACCGGTTGAGTGGCTTAAATGGTAAGTCTGATAGTGAACTACCGTACGGAAGCCAGCACAGCACTTGTAATGTAGAAACCGATGTTATCGGGAGAGAGAGAGAATTTTTTAAATATACCATTTATCACTATGCAGGGTGTTACTTCGCTTCTTCAAACGGATTATTTCTTATTATAAATGAAACAAGAGCAATAAATCTCTCGAATACATATAATACGATATAGATATATATTTTTTTAATATCTGGAGCATTCGCTCTAGTTCGAACGTGCTGTGAACTTTCGCCATTTCTCAAATTGAAATTGGGCAAGAAAGTATCCTTGGTAAACGGAGGAGTAAATAAAAATGTTGAGTTCTGTGGGTAACAAAGCGCAGTCAACGATAAAAAAGACGGTGAGAAATTACGTTTAAGAGCTTTCGTTTGTTTGGGTTTGTTTGGGTCGAAAGCAGATTCATCAAGAGCTGAAGTTTCTTTTGTGTCGTGAAATACCTAAACGACGTATTTTTTAATTGATACAACGAAACATTGGAATCTTCGATGAATAATTAATACAAAATGTCGAATATTTCGCTTATTAATAGATTAATTAAGTAAGCAATGAAAATTATTACTTTCCAGATTCTTTTTTCTTTTCCACAAAAATCGTTACATTCCCTCAAAAATTTCTCAAGTCTCATCGATAAATCTCGAATTCGAATCTGAGAGAAAGATTATTTCGTACTGAAAATAAAGAAATTGAAAATATAAGAAAATACATTTCGTTGCAACTATCTACAATTGAAGCCTATAGTCTTTTTTTACATTTTATTTATCGCCGACAAAAAAAACTTTTGACGTCACTGATGTACATGAAAGAAAAAAACAAATTCCCATGAATATTTACTCCACGAAAAAAGTTTTCATTTTTTGTTTTTTAGATGATCTCTTCCTCTTTAACAATGAGATGACCTTTTAGCAGGATTTGAAGAATTATTTTGCCATGTTTAGAGTCACCATTTTTTTTAATGTTCCATCTTAATTGTGGGAAATAAACTTTATGACATTTGCTGTAGATCGCGGAATGTAAAGTATGAATAAAATATAAATAAAATATGAATAAAAAATACATAAAATATAAATGTAATATAAAGTTAAAATTTAATTTGATTAGAAAAATGAATTAAAAATAACAAAATTCAATTTTTTAATATAAATAAAATAAAAATATAAATATAAAGTAAACCAACAACCGATTTGAAGTGCATGATCATTTTGTTGCCTTGTATCATGATAAGACGACTTTTGCGCGTGTATTCACCTCGTACGAATTATTCAAACTCTCGGAGCCAACAATTACGAGTAGAGGTTTCCTTTGTGAATTTCTGGCACACCCATTTATTTTGGTAGTCGACCGAGGCATGGTAGTCGAGCGGTTCTTTATTCGACGAGGTATTCGAGGTTTCTTAAGGTCTTTTGGATTGTCAAAGGATAATGGGGATTTTAACAACGCACGGGCGTACCTTCGAATGGCCTGCATACATATATGAATGCACAGCACCGAGTGTGTCAGTGCTAAACTACCATTTTCAATTATTCGTCACACACGGGAGATTTCGACGCGCGCCACAAAAGTACCCTGTAATTTTCCTTGCTCTCTGGCCTCGACTCTTTTCAACTTTTCACTCCCTCTTTTGCGCACGCCCGATTTTTAACGGGTTAATTTTTCGACCTGCATGACCCTTCACGCCCACGAGCCAACGAAAACCATTTATTTTTATTACGCAGTTAAACATGATGCATATAATAAAATATATTGTACATTGTACGAGGTTTTTCAAAAAATAACGTGACTTTTTTCATTTCATGGGTTAAGTATATTCGATTTTCGATTTGTTTTTTGTTTGTTTGTTACGTTGGCACACGTGTCTTCAACGTATCTTGAAACTATCAGCCATTTTCCATATTGCTTTTATTTTCGATAGATACAAAGGTTAAACGCGTTTTGGTGTGCTTGGCGATTGTTTTGCTATCGAAAAAGGATAATGCACCTCGTCACGCATCGTTGCTTCTTCGTGATTGTTTTTGGCGAAAACACAAGACCATAATGATACTTCAGCCACCGTATTTACCGGACCTGGCCCCCTGCGACGTTTTTTCTCTTTCCAAAACTGAAGAGCCACGAAAGGACGGAATTTTGCCACGATTGAGGAAATTGAGACTGGATCGCTGGGAGAGCTCGAGACCTTATCAAAAAGTGCATAACGTACCTGACCCATGTAAGGCCCAGTGCTTAATAAAGCCCACGTTTTAAATATCCAAAACTACAAAGTCAAACGAATTGAGCTCTCATCGTCGAGAGTCTAACTTTGAATGGCCACAATTCCCATACCAACCGCCGCACTGTTGCGAACCCAAAAAAATTTGCAGTCGAAAGAAGGCGCGTGCAATCCCACGTAGGCGTTTATTCAATTTCGATGTACAAAAGCTTCCCGAGTCGAAATTTAGAGCCCCGTTACAACCTCGCAGAACCCATTTCTTTTGTTATTCTCAAGTCGCCAACCTTCATAGAACCTATCGAAACCTCCATCTTGATATCATAACCCGAATTACGCCCCCGTTGAACCTACCACACTCCGCTTCGCGAGCTCAACGTGATTCTGCTAACCCTCCGAAACCTCCATCTGACCTGTAGTGCGGAACAGAGGCCGCCGTAAACATTTTTTCTCTCTCAAACCGAATGCAGGTAGGTCGAACGGAGGGTCTAGTACGGGCTGCGGGAGCGGGTTATGTAGGTCCAACGGTGGCTCACTTTCACCCTTCGCAACCTCGCCTTAGTGATTTTGTCTACTTTCTGCCATTCGCAGGTTGAACGGAGGTTCCATCGCATGAGTATTCCAGACGCTAGACCCTCCGTTTAATTCCCGGCAACCCGCTCGGATGAGCAGAGCGGAAGCCTGTGAAATCTGGGTTATACCCTCTCTGCGGGCTTAACCGAGGTCGAAAATTTCCACTCGGGTTTCGAAAACAAAACATGTTTTCAATATTAGGTACTCAGTGAATCGTTATTCTAATTATATGTAGTGGTTTATCAGCACTATACACGTTGTTATCAAATTTTAAGTTAAAAATTGAAGATTTTTTGCGTATTTGCGTGATTTTTCTCGTATTTTTTGCCTAAAAATTGCGTATTTTAATTTTTTTCGTACGAAGTTACAACGGGTATGGCCTTATTAAGAAACAGTGTTCTGGATAGGGCCCAGAAGACGCTTTTTTAAAAAAAGCTTATAATTAATAGTGAACATTGTTTTCTGAACCAAACTTATTTTTAATGTTATTATTATCGATTAAACAATTGAATAAACATTTTTGTTTTATTTCAAAATTCATAGATTTTTTTATACTTAAAAACAAATAAGGTGGGCTTTTACATGGATGATGTACCTTATCAGAAGTGCTTCGAGGATTGAAAAAGCGTTGGCACGAGTCTACTATATCTGAGTGGGATTACTTCGAAGGCGACAAAATCGATATCGATGAATGAATAAATATTTTTCGAGATAAATAAAAAGTCACCTTATTTTTTGAACCGCCTCGTGTACTGTATATATTATATACACGTCCAATTTGCGTTCCATTTTTCGTCGTCGTTCAATTCAGGCTTTAACGATCGCGTCGATTTCACTTTCCACTACCTACCTGTCATTACACTTTTTTTTTCTTCGTTGCTCTTAAAAAATTCGTATTAAATTTTAATTTCACTCGTGCGTCCTAAATTCGAGGCGGCAGATGGAAAACTCCGTACGAGGCTGTGCTCGCCTCGCACCAGCTGTTTTTTTGCGCATCAGCGTGCGCGCGACCACGTGTTCGCTCATACGATTGTTGACGACCGTGCGAAGGTCCTGCAAGTGCACGATCTGCAACGACATTGTTCCGTCATCTTGAAGAAGTAACGCGTACGTCACGGATTTTTTTAAAGCCTACGCTTCGCCAACCGGATATGCGTATGACGTGGTGCGTTCCAATCCTGCCGTACTCGAACGACCCTGAACAGGAATATGTCTGTTAGACACGCGCGCGAATAAAAAAAGTCCCGGAATTCGTGGCTCCTCGATGTCGCGCGAATCTTCATCAGAAATGCCCATCATATATTATAATATAGAAGAATTTGAAAAATATTTATTTAAAAAATTTGAAAGAATGTTTAGAACAGTGTATCCTTTACGATAATGCAAAAAAAAAAAAACGATTTTTTGGAAATTTCACACTGAGACTATCCCTTGAGAAGCCGAATGGAACGCGTTACGCTATTTTCCTCGGCAGTCGTTGTACGGCAGTATTGCAACTCGTTATTCGCGTGTTTGCGTCGTACGAATGTTCGTATTAGGAAGGTTGCGACAAGATACGAAACCGTAAAGATTCGCGCGTTCTTTCCGAGTTACGCGGACCGTTCCAATTATCTTAATTGAGGGAAGGGTCGACGGACGGTCCCCGTCGTTAATTGCTTTTTTCGCGAACAACTCATTCTCCCGAGCCTCGCAATTATTTCACTTATTGGACAATAATTATTTATTGTAAATTGAGCATTGCGTATGAAAGATATTTCAGAACTCGCGAACGGTCTTCTAAGTATGGGCAGTCGGGTCAAGTGTACGCGCTTTGCAATTTGAAGGCTCGCCAAGCTTGAATTATATACAGGGTGTCCCAGCTAAGAATGTCATCCGTGAAATGGGGGGTAGGGGGTGAAATTCTAAGACGATTGATATAAGCATGTATGGGTCTCAGATC
>JAPYZJ010003423.1:0-21237 GCA_030522765.1 Ophioninae sp. B BG-2022a | reverse complement strand
CGTTTAATTGCTAAATTACGTTTTATTACTAAATTACGTTTAATTACTAAATTACGTTTTATTACTAAATTACGTTTAATTACTTAATTACGTTTAATTACTGAATTACGTTTAATTACTAAATTACGTTTAGTTACTAAATTACGTTTAATTATTAAATTACGTTTGATTATTGAATTACGTTTAATTACTAAATTACGTTTAATTATTGAATTACGTTTGATTATTGAATTACGTTTAATTACTAAATTACGTTTGATTACTAAATTACGTTTAATTACTAAATTATATTTAATTCTAAATTACGTTTAATGGGGCTGATTAAAAAACCCGGACTTCGATTGACCAGATGGCTCAAAATTCCAAATTTTAATAGTCCGAAACTACAAATTTCGTAAAGGTTTACAAAATTTGTTTGGGTTTGCTTGAGTTCGTTAGTTTGATTTTAAACCCTTGATTTTAAACAAACCCAAACAAACCCAGAAATTTACAAAATTTGTAGTTTCAGAATATTTAAATTCGGAATTTTTAGCCTTCTGATCATTCGAAGTTCGGGTTTCCTACCCGACCTCCGTTCAATTACCAAATTACCTTTAATTCTCACTAAAAATAGCCCAACCGAAAAATCTCGTTGAATAGAAAATCGTTCGACGATCACGAGTTTTCCAATCCCTGCCGTATACAGACCGTATCCACTCAGGGAAAATGAATTTTCTTTATTGAAAGTTCACCATTGCAAAAGTTTAGCTCCGTTCGAGTTCTGCCTTAAAAATTCGTAATCAGCGAAAAATTTTGCACCGCTAAGTTTCCAAGATACACTTTTGGATCGATGGATCACAAAATTTTATCAGCCTATTCGATATAATCGTAATTATTGGGATTTGGCTTTTTCAGAGTGTATACACGAACATTGCACCGGGGAAAAATATATCAAAATATAAAATATAAAAATATACTATGAAAATATATAAAAATAAAAATACACTATAAAAATATATAAAAATAAAAATCCACTATAAAAATATATAAAAATAAAAATATATTATTAAATATATATAAAAATAAAAATATACTATAAAAATATATAAAAATAAAAAAATAAAAATATATAAAAATCCATGGATGCCCGAGAGAATGCTCGCTATGAAAATAGAACGATCGACGATGTTCCACAGGCCTGAAACCGTAAACGCGTTCGTTTGAGAAATTCAATGAAACGATCGTTGTCTCCCCTTTATTGGCAAACGTTTGTAACCCTTGGATCACATCATATATAGTTATTGATATTCCTTGAATTATATTACATCGAGATAATATCGTATTTCACGTACGATCGTACGTTTCCTACGTATATGCACATATATGTGATATGAGAAGAGAAACGGCTTAATTGCAAAACGGTTCCCCCCCCCCCCCTCCCGCCCCTTCGCTCCGCAGTCCCGCTTCGCTTCCGGGAGATCTATATTAATTAGTCGTGTGCCTTCCCATTGTGACGGATGAGTCCCAAGGCATGTAGGCGATTCGATTTCCATAACCTCGTATTTGTACGACTAGCATTTCCGAAGGACGCCCAGACAACGAGGGGACAGAGGAAACTCATCAATTCGAGGCGATATTACATTGAGCAAAAAATTAGGCACAAAAGCCAAGAATTTCAATTGAAATCGTGTCATGAAAAAAAAGGGTATTCGGCTGGTGACGAACGAGCGAGAACTGCTACGACAATGCTGAGAACTTTTCGCGATGCATAAGTATTCGTATAGTATCATTGATGCATTTCAGTAAAACAGAAAACCGAAAAAAATTAATAAAAAAATCATCGTAATACCTCACTGAGTGGTTTGACGTATTTAAATATGTATTTGTTACTTAAATATTCGAATGGAAAAAATCGTGAAACAGGAAATGCTACGGAAATGCAGTTCGCTAGTCGCGACAACTTTCGCCATCTGACGGAGAAAAATATAAGTACGAAGAACACGGTGTTCTCAAAAGACGTTCGGTCGAGTCGTATCGACGGATGATAATCAGTTTTACCGATCGAGCAGATTCGGAATTGACTGAGTTTTATCTCTCGTCGTCGAGAAGAAAACTATTATACCGATCTTGATCACCCAGGGATGCGACAATAATAGCCATCTCAAACACTCGTGTTACTTGAAAGGCCTTCACTTTGCAGAAAAAAAAGAAAGGTTCGAGACGACGCGAAAAACGCGCCTTGTGACCGCGTATTGTCGCTTTTGACACTTGTCAACTTGTCCGTTGAAGTATTCAGCTTGTCAGTATATCAAAGGAAGTGAATTGACAGAAAAAAAAGGCTTCAAATGTGAATATTAGACGTATCGCTTGTCAAGAGAGTTTAAGTCGAGTATCGATAAGAAATTTGAATAGACCGACAAGCCCTCAATTATTACAAGCATTTATCGAAATAGGAATCCATTTTCTCTTTCGCACATTTCTATGCGCAGAAATTTCACTGCGCACTGAGATTACTTGCGCGGGATATTAATGTCGGATTTTACATTTTTTTTTATCAGACATTCTCGTGAGAGCGTATCATGAATAAAAACCTAATGACGCGAAGCGATCGGTATTCATCATTGATACACTTGCCTGTACTACGTCATATTATCATCGCGAATCTCTCGAAAACCGTGCGAGACGCGTCAGTATACATTCGCCAACCGAAGCGTCGGCAGCCCCTCGTTTCGTCCTACGCAGTATCATCTCGACTGCATAACTTTCAAACCGCGTTCTAAAGTGTTTGATCAACAATGACGATGCTATGCCGCGTCGCGCTAAGAGCCAAATATTACTCGACGAAAATCGGACCTCATCGGGGTAATCGTAAAGCGCTGATAAACGCCGTTGGGACTTACCCTTTCGGTCATCGATCTTTTGCCGTCGCATCGTCGGTTACCGATTGGTCAATAACAAAAGCGAATCTCGACGCGAACAACGTTCTTCATAGTCCGTATGAGAGAGTGGAAAACTTTACCGGTGTTTACGTGCACGATCTCGTTTGGCAGCACTTGCACAAATGGTCCGACAAGACCGCTCTGGTGAGAAAATTCCTAAGTTTTCTCGATATCCAATTAATCGATTTTGAGGAAAATCGATCGATCGAAGTGATGGGAAAATATCGATATTAGAGTATTTGGTATATTTTTTGGCAAACTACTTTTCATACGTTTTTTATTTTTCTCAATTACGAAATGAAGAACATTTTGTAAAAAGCGTACGTTTGACTTGTGGCGCCCTTCGCCATCTTGGTGTTTTTGTTTTCGTTCGTAGATATGCTCCGAGACCGGACGAACGTACACGTACGCTCAGCTGAAAACATTGTCCGGAAAACTCGCAACGTCGCTTCGTCGCTTCAATCTCCGACCGGGCGATACGATTGCCACGATATTGCCAAACATACCCGAATTCGGTATTCTGATACTCGCTGCCAGCGAGGCTGGACTTCGGGTGCGGAATTCACAAATTTGTCCCGTTTACAAATAAATACAACAAAAAAATTAAAAAATAAATTTCCCGATCGGAAAAATCAGCACGAAAGACGATCAGAAAAGGTGTTGAACATTTTCAAATTTGAAAAAAAATAACAACTTCTAGAGTTACAAAAAATCGACCAATGAATTGCAATGATAAATATTTAGCAATTCGAAAGACTTTATGGCTTAAAAAATCACTGCAATTTATTCATAAAACCCAAAAATTTACGACTCAAAATTGAAGAAAATTTTGAAAACTTGTATGTCCTGGGAAATTGATAGCACATTTTATCGTTTAATTGTTTCTATAAATATCGTTTTATCGTATCAGCTGTTGCCGATTAATTCTGGATACACGGAGCACGAGATCCGAAGATTATTGAAGATTCCGGACGCTGCGGCAATGGTGACCGTGCCGTCGAAATATCCAACAGTCGCGGCAGGCGTGACCGATAACGCCACGATGAGGTTGCCGATTATCGTGATCGATGATGGTAGCGGGCCGACGCCCGAGGGAACCATCAAATTTCGGGATTTAATAAGCGAGGGTGTCCAGGAGTTTGAGAAAACGGGAGAAAAGACGGGAGTTGATCCGGAGGATACTTTCATCATGCCTCACTCGAGCGGAACCAGCGGACTCCCAAAAATCGTTGAATTGTCTCACAGGTGAGATATTGCCGCCAAAATCGTTTAAAGCTTATTTGCACAACAAGAATTTCTCAACTATTTTTTTGCTATTTTAATTCGTACTTCATTGCTGTATTAAGTCAAATTTTCATCAAGTGACGTCTTCATAATTGTCTAGATGTCAAATATAAACTCAAAAATTTCTCAATCTAAAAGGGGAAAATTTTATGTGACAAAAATCGAACGAATTGCTCTGAATAAATTACAGTTGATGTTGATTAAAGTAAGGTTACATGGACGATCTTTTTTTCTTTGAACTCATTATTTAAATATTAATACCGGTCACGGATATCGATTCTACGGTATATTGAATTTTGAATTTTCCCAGGAATTGAAAATACCACGAAATTGAATATTCGCAGGAATTGAAAATTCTACGAAATTGAATTTAAGCAAAAATTGAAAATTCCACGAAATTGAATTTTAGCCAAAATTGAAAATTCCACGAAATCGAATTTTCACAAGAATTGAAAGTTCTACGAAATTAATTTTTCGCAGGAATTGAAAATTCCACGAAATTGAATTTTCGCAGGAATTGAAAATTCCACGAAATTGAATTTTCGCAGGAATTGAAAATTCCACGAAATTGAATTGTCGCAGGAAATTGAATTGTCGCAGGAATTGAAAATTCCACGAAATTGAATTGTCGCAGGAATTGAAAATTCCACGAAATTGAATTGTCGCAGGAATTGAAAATTCCACAAAATTGAATTTTTTACGGAATTGAAAATTCCACAAAATTGAATTTTTGACGGAATTGAATTTGAGTTTTCACGCAGGAATATCGTGGTCGCGATAAAGCAGAGCCAGGCGAAGGGAATGTCATTGGGAACGGAAGCGAGCGGGAGCCATCAGGAGATTCTGCCAATTATTTTACCGATATTTCACATCTACGGGTTGAGCGTCTGCCTCAGCCTCTACCTCTGGTATCATTACGGCCAACTTTTGTGTCTATCTGCCTCACTTTCTCTTTCCCCTCAACCCTCAAACTTCCTTATGACTAAAAAAATCCTCAACCACCCGCAGTATGGGTGGAAAGCTGATCTGCATGCCGCAGTTCACACCGGACAAGATGTTTCGAATACTCGAAGATCATCGATCGACTATCCTCTATTTGGCTCCCCCGCTGGTCCAGGTATTAGCCAACGATCCTCGACTAAAGAAATCTCATCTCGAATCCGTTAGAGTGGTCATCTCCGGTGCGGCACCGCTCGGCGAAGAAGTCCTGGCCAAGTTTCGAGCCAAGACGCCGAAAGATTTGACGATGGTTCAGGGCTACGGAATGACGGAATGTTCGCCGACCATTACGATGTCAGCCGGCGCGCCTTCAAAATCCAACGGGTGCCCCGTTTCCAACACAGAACTACGGATCGTTGGTTACGACGCTGAAAACGAGGGAAAAAATTTGAGCCCGAATCAAGTGGGAGAAATTTACGTCAAGGGACCTCAAGTGATGAAAGGATATTACAAAAATCCTGAGGCAACCGCGAAATGCATGGACGGGGATTGGTTCAAGACAGGAGATTTGGGCTGTTACGATGAAAACGGTGAGACTTTGGTGTAGTTGGGGTCTAATTAAATTCACACAATACGAGACAATTTCTGACTATCCCATTGGGAACGAAAAATCGGGTCCTTCTATTATTCGTTAATCCATCCAAATTCGTCCATCTCCCAGAAAAATAATTAAAAAATGGCTCTAGGTCTGCTTTACATACAAGGACGTCTGAAGGAGCTGATAAAAGTCCAAGGCTATCAGGTCGCACCGGCAGAGATCGAGGACACGATTCAAGGTCACGAAAAAGTGTTGGACGCTGCGGTGATAGGAGTCCCACACGAGAAATACGGTGAAGTACCGAAGGCCTTCGTCGTGTTGAAAAGTGGTTGCAAACTCGAGTCCGGTGAGATCGAGGCTTGGGTCGCCCGTCACCTCTCTAAGTACAAACATCTCGGACACGTTCAAGTGATCGAGAAAATACCGAAAAGCGCAGCTGGCAAGATACTGCGACGGGAGCTTCAAAACATGTGATCATGTGCGATTCGCTCCGTTTAAGACAATCTCAATACACTACAAATATTTTATTTAAACATTAATTTGAAAAAAAAAAACAGGTGAAAAGGGTTGACTATTGGCGAGCGATGAAAATTATATACAAAAATCGAACCGCGCCAATGTTACTCTTTTTTCTTAGACGCGTCTTGCTCAGCCTCAAGAAGGGCACTTTTGATCCCAACTTTCTTCAACTCCTCGACGAGCTCGCCGTTCTGATGCATCTGAAGAAGGATGTCACACCCGCCGACGAAATCGCCGTTTATGTATACCTGCGGTATCGTAGGCCAATTGGAGAATTCTTTAATACCTGCGAAGACGGAATTATTGTAAGATTATCGTTATCTTACGTACATGTATAGTATTTTTGCTACTATCATTTCGGAGCTATTAAACAATATAAATATACATTCTAATTAACCTACTTAATCAAATTTCCACTTCCACAGTACTTTTAGTGTTCGCTACTTTTGCTACGTGGCTAATTCACCATCGCTCGTGCACTTTAGCAGTTTTGTCCCTTTTACTAAGAGGTCTATTATCGAACAGAGAATCAATGAGTCACCAACCTTGTCGAAGTTCTTCGTCCGCCAAAACGTTGTGAGCGTCGTACTGAACGCCATGCATGCGGAAGATCTGAACAACGGCGTTACTGAAGCCGCATTTCGGCTCTTCCGGTACCCCTTTCATGAACACGACAACCTTATTTTTCTGAAAATTCAAAGAAAAGGAAACTAGAGTAAACGCAAAGAAAAATTGAGCGGATCTTATTATTATTACTTATTGCGTAATATTTCGATTAATTTGAGTAGAAAATTGCCGGCAAATCGACGATACTAACTTTGACCAAATTTCCAATGCTGTCGCTGCTCGTCGCAAAGGTCCTTGCGATTCTCGTTATTCGAATTGCACTCCGGAGAGCAAACATTTTCAGCGTTTTTCGGTCAACCGGAAGAAAATATTCTCGACGATATTTGAGGTTAGGTGACTCGTGTGACGCAAATAAAAAAAGGACAACGTGCTATCAGCTGCTCGCAACGGGGTATGCGGACCTCGTGATCATCAGCCGTTTGATAGAATGTCGTAACCCTGCCTAACAGCTGATGGAGCTCACGAATGGTCTTGTTCGACCGCTGGTAACAAAGTTCTCTTCTGTATCGACTCGAGCCGCGAGATGGCGCATCGAGTTGCATTTTTTCATTCGGCGGTATGCGCGACGCCGAAACACCGGGCTACGATCGATAATCGTCCTTGTGATGATCCGGTCGCCTGCTGCGAAAATCCATCGTAAACAGACGCGTCATCACGCACGTCTCCGCACTACCATCTTTTTTTATCTCTCGAACTCGAAACAGATTAAGCTCACAGGTGCGATTCTTGACGAAAAGTGAACGTAGCAGCGGACGAGCGAGAAAAATAAGAGGGAGAGAAGAAACGAACGCTGGCGTGTCCGTCAGGTTTCAGACTTTCCATAAAAAACTGCGCTGTTGTATCGCTCCTATCCGAACACTTTTTTTACTCGACGCAGCAACCAAGCGCGGAAACTTCGTAATTCAATATTTATCGGAAATATCCGACTCGAAATGGAGCAAACAAAAAAATGGCGTCGCCGAGTCTCTCGAGCCTGTGATATTCATAAAACTGAAATCGTTTTCCATCGTCCGAATTATGCACAGTCCGTGACGATAGATTAAGTCAAGATCTCGGATCGATCCAGTCCGAAGTCACGGCAGAGAGAAAAATCTTCTTTCGTCATATGCGGGAGCAAAATTGCTGATATTCGGATTTCAAAGTCCGCGCATGCGCGATTACTTCGAGCAGCTATTAAACGAAAACGATAAAATCGCGTCATCGATTTCACCGCGGATCCGACAATTTACGTAGCGTTCTATACGTGAGACAAGATAACGCCGATCGCGCGACGCCTCGGAGCGCCTACATGACTTTATCAATTAGGGAACGCGCGCCCCTGTTAGGTTATTATCAAGGTCAAAAACGTTGAGCGTGTGGCGTTGTGATCGCGGTCGCCTAACAATGGCCGTCCGAACGAACAAGTTACGAGCGAACAATTACATCGAGGTTATATCACCTGACGTTACTTTTCGGCAAAATTCTCGAAACCTCGATACGAGAAGGGGCAAATGCCTGAATTTAACAACGGACAATCACCGATGGCGCGATCGCTCTGCTGTCGAAATCAGATAACCCATTACGTCATAATACGCTAGATGTCGCAGATGGCCAGATGCAAAATGGGGAAAAAAGTACGAAGATCTTTCTCTTCGCTCTCGAGCTCTCTTACCGTCAGACTTTCACCGAGCCGCTTTATTATTTTACTCTACAAGTTACGCGCACGACACCCCCCCCCCCCCCCCTTTGCCGAGCTTTCGTTTCGTTTCCTTTTCGTCGGCACAGATGGCACTGTCGTCGCCAATCTTGCAGTCCAGTAATTCCAAAGACCTCAAAAATACAGTCTTAGTATTTAACAGTTCCTAAAAACATGTAACAGTTCATAAAAACGAAATATCAAATAAACATAAGTTATTTCCAATCGCGACCGCCAGGTTCGCACAGTCGATGTTTTTTTCCCGAAAATCGAGGCCGCTGCGCGAGCGAAAGATCGTGGCCGAAAAAAAAAGTAGAGAAAAGAGATTCGGTTCGAGGCATTCGTTTCTTTATCCGCCTCGTTACGGAGAGATCTACGCGCAACGAAGAAACGGAAGGTCACACACGTACGAACGCACACACGTGCGTACGTCGCTCGTATACGGCGTATGCGCGTGTACGTTTGCGCCTAATAATAAGCAAGAAGGCCACCGTTGCGTGGCGTCGTGCTCATTCTCGAGCGTAACATTCATCAAGGGACAAGGGACGGAAAAAATGAAAATTCCCTCGTTCGTTTATCCTACCTGTAGCCTATCCTTCCGTTCGAAATAAAAAAAAAAAAGCGCGCGGGGCCAGTTCGTCATCGTGAAAGGATCGATAAATAAAAGAAAAAGCGGTCAAGTACGTCGCGGAACACGCGTCAAAGTACGAACGCACACGGAGGATTCCAATCCTCAATTGAGATTCAATTACTTTCGAAGATACGCGCGTTCAGCTGTTTTTCGTTCAACGTTTTACGAGCTTTGCCCAAATGGAATCGAGGGACGAATGTCAAGCGCTGAAATAAAATATTCCCATAAATATCAGAGTCAAACGAGCTGGAAAAGAGGGTTGGCGCATTAGCAGGGACAGCTGAGACTTCAGGACCGAGAGTGGGAGAAAGAAGTTTGTAGCGAACGGTCCGTGCATCACTGTGACATCCGACGGTCAAAACTCGAACTACTCGGACTAGTGTCCAAATTTGCCACCGGCGTCTCTTCGGTTAAAGATCACTTCCTACGTATATTTTCATAACTGAAAACTCAACGCAAGAAACCAATGGTCTCGATCTCTTAAAGTTAATGACTCGCCTACGGACAGACGCGTCGAAGCGAATTCGAAAAAGTGGACAGGCAGCGAGCCGGTGATCCATATGTTGTAGCGAGTTGCAAAAAAGAAAAATCGTTTCTCTCGTAACGGGTGGCGAATCTCTTGACGGGGTATAGCGATGTGGAAACGGCGGTGGATAGGAGGAGGGGGCGGCGGCGGGGCGAGGGAAGAGAGGCGCGAACGTACGACGAAGCATCTGCGATGGCGTGCGTGTCGAGGATCTCGCTCGTTCGACCATCCGGTGCGCCGGGCGGGCGGCTAGTGCTTTCCGGGGGTTAAGAGCGCGGCGAGACACGTCGGAGCAAGTGAGAGAAAGCGAGAACGCGAGCCGAGCGACAAACCGATGCTCTCGGCAGCGAGGGGAGAGAATCGAGTGAGAACAACGGATCGTGAGCGAGAGAGGGGGTGGAGAGTCGAGCACGCGCCACCAGTAGCGAGAGAGGGATAGACGCGCTCACCGAGATAGAAATCGTCGCCGCGATCCACGGGAGAACGGGAGAGAGAAAGAGAAGCGTGGAAGAAGCGGCGAAGGGAGAACATCGAGTGGAGGGGATCGCACGAGTGGCGGAGGGGGAAGGAGTAGAGCGCGAGGACAAATGACGAGAGAAAAAGAAGCTCGCGTGCGCTCACTCGCGCCCGTACCTTCGACCGTCAGGGCCGTATTCTTCGTTATGCCTCCGTACGTAAAACCTCCAATTTCACTTCATATTTTGTATTTAAAAATAGGGACACAATTTTTACCAGAAAAACGTAAGTCGTAAAGCAGACTGAACAAAACTCGTTCAAACCCGACGAAAAGATAAGCAGCGGACGACACAAAGTTGAGAAAAAGAAGAAACCGTAGCAAATTGACATTGGTGATGGGCCCGGTAAAGCGGTCGGCAGTTGCCGCGCAGCACGTCAAAGCGCACCTTACATCCGGTTGCAGCAAGGTGGGGGCGCTCCTTTCTCACCGCTCGCCACGATCACGCTACTGCCACGGCTACGTACCAACACGCGACCCATGGCGCTTCTTACACTCGCGTTTAACGGCTATTAGGTTAAGTACACGGATACACACGGATCTCCGCACGAACCGTAGCCCCACCGAGTTTGGCCACTACGTATCGTGCGCCATTGCAAAAATAAAATACAGTTCGCGAGATCGACGCTCGCCTCGTAGTCACGAGTTGGCTCGAAAACGAACGGTTTTCTTTACCTACCGCAAAATTTGGACAACCGGGACGAGACGTAACCTCACTTTTTTCATAGCTTGATCATTCGAGGGGTCAGCGTTGCTAGAGTAAAATAAAAGATTGGTGGCCGAGTTGATCGAGGTTATTGAAGAATTGAAAAAATCTGAATTTAGTACAAGGAGAAGTTTACGCGTCGTTTGCCGGAGTGAAACTTCGATTTCACGACAGATGGCGCTACTAAATCGCATACATTGAGATTCCCATGGTGTACCTCCTCGATTTTTTTTCCATTCTCTTTCATTTTTCTTCTGCGTTTTGTATGCTCCACCGAAGGGACTACTTTCTATGGGCATCAGCATCTACACGCCCATTGCGCAATGATATACGTCACTGCGGCAGTAGGTGGTGAGAAATGCCCGGAAAATATTGAAAGAGAATCACGATAATGAGCGAAAAGGTAAATTTCTCGAAACGCGTAATATGGCCGTTGACTCGTCGAATCGACCGAGATCTCGACGATCCATTCGTTACGAGACACTTTTCCCGCACAAACCCGATAAGAATAACTACCCGCAGAGTTTGAGCTGTATATTTTCCCGATCATTTCCGAACCACGCGGTGATACCTTGTCCGTAATATAATTACCCGGTAAAACGACGCGTGTGGTCCGTGAGATCGATGATGAAAGAATGAGAGAGAGAGAAGAACGGAAAAGCCGGGCGATCACGCGATCGATTTAGGAAATGCCCCCAAAAGTGGCGCCATCAACGGCTGTCCCGTAACGAGTCCTAGCGAAATTTATATTCGCGGAATTTAAAATTCGCTATAAATAATCAGATAATTACGAACGGACGTAATTCCTGATATCATAATGAATGATAAGATTTCGAAAACAGATATTTTTTAATTTCTAGAAACATCATACATATACAGATACAGATACAACAAATATTCATGTAGATAGCCGCACTATATTTCCAGCTTAAAATAAACTCGACAATAAAACTATCGTAAGAATCCCCGCGCATCTGGTGGTGAGTACATTGGTAAATGCGGTGATTAGTTTCTCGCTCGAATTCCTCGTCCGCGGGTTCCTCGATGAATAAGCGCTTCTCGGTAGAGTCGTCTACAGCCCGATTCAAAACTACTGCGATTCCCGCATCAGCCAAGACCGTTACGAGCGAAACGTTTCTTTTTCAAAAAGTCACGCGACAGGAATTGAAAAAAGTATTTAAAATCAAAGTGGGAAAGAAACGGTGAGATTTGGGGTCGTAGAGCGTATATTTTGACGACCACGATGATCACGTGACATTTGTGAACGATACTGTACAGCGAACTCCCACGCGCGTGCGCGAGTCTATATCGGTCGCAGAAGTATCTTCGCGTAAGCGCGTGCGCGCGAATCCACAGTACATTTGGTTGTTTTCACGCATGCATGAAAGGGAGCAAACCCGTGTTGGGTCGTATCATCGCGGTGTGTATCGCCGTTGGCTCGCGGGACTCTCCGCTGAGCGGGAGACAAAAATAGATTGTTACTTTATTAGAGGAATCCGCACACGCGGGTATACGCGGGACTCGCGTGCGTTCCGCAATTCCGTCATACCCGTCCGTTCTCTCTCTCCTGCTATCTCGCTCCTTCTCCCTTTTTTTTTTTAAGGACATATGAAAGATTCGACATAACCTCGCTCATTTTTGTGTCAACTTATCCAAGAAAATGAAGCGTCTATATTGATCCCTACGTGTCCTTAATACCAACAATCGTGTGCTGCGCGTAAAAAGTGCGCACACCGGTTAAGGGCATGACGAACATTACCACGTGACAAACGAGTGCGAAAGAGTCGAAAAGTTGTAAACCGCGATTTCTCAAGAATGAAACGTTTTTATTCAAAATGGCGACCGGGGGGCTCTCGGTGCCATCGTCCTGAATGCACACAACAAATTCCGTACAGATTGATTCAGCCGTTTGAGAGAATAGTGGTTTCAAAGTTTTGAAGTGGTCAAAGACGTGTTCTCGGGGTCTCGTCGCGATTTCTCAAGGATAAAACATTTTTATCCGAAACGGCAAGCAGGAGGCCCTCGGTGCCATTGTCTTGAATGCACACAACAAATTTCGTACCGATTGGTTCAGCCGTTTGAGAGAATAGTGGTTTCAAAATTTCGAAGTACCGTGCATTTCGCATAAGGTTTACATTACAGATCATTGATCAAGTACAAGACTTAAACCTATGAACTACGACTACAATTAACCTAAGAATAACCAAAACTATTATAAGAATAGAAACTAAAGTAAAATAAAATAAAATAAACGAAGAGGGAGAGAGAGAGAGAGAGAGCGTGCGCTGTTAGGGCTCGTGCGAGCGAGCCGGGAGAGAAACACCGTTCTTCGACGAATTCCACGAGTCCCTCCGACTCCCTCGCTGGCTCTCGACCGTTCGCGAGACTGTCTCTCTTTTTCGCTCACGGACTCTGGTGGCGCGTATACAGCCGGTTAGTACGTGGAATGACGACAACGTGAGGAATGAGACTCCGCATGGACGCGGAGAAGCCGCAAAGGGGTTGCAACCGAGCGTGCGATGCCTCCGCTAGGGAACGTTCGAGCACCTCGGACGACGAATATTCGACGAAGGAACAAGGGGGAGTGAGAGAGACAGAAAGTCAGAAGCGTAAACAAAGTAAACGGTCTGCATATCTGGCGACATCTGGCGGTCAATCGTCCAACTATTCTTTAGCGTAATCCGCCATCACTTCTGTACGAGAATCACAAAGGGAGAGGGTTAGTATCAAAATTTGCCGCTGGCGTCTCTTCCGACTGATCCTATCGATGCAGCGATTAAATACTACGCTAGGTGAAAGTAACCGTAGGCGGCGCTGCGGGGAGGATTCGCGATGTAACCGCGATCTTTCTTGGGGCCATATCCAAGTAAAAAATATTTTTTGTCAAATAAGACTGAACCAAATCCCGTCTTACTTTTTACACACTTTTCCATCGTATTTTTTTTCAAGCCAGAATGGTCAGAAATTAAAGTTGAAAAATACGTGTAAATTTCAATTCGGCATTATTTTCAAAAAAAAAAATTTTCACAACGTTTGATCCATTAGAAAGAGAATACATTTATATTTTCCTGAAATGGTTTTCGAAACGGTGAAGTTTTCGTCCGGAAATTTTGTCATTGAAGCTCCAAGAGTCGCGAAATCCCGCGGAAACATCTTGGTCGACTTGTATCATGGAGATAAGCCGCATACGTTGTTGAAAGAGTTCGGCGAGTCGTGTGGATTTGTCGGCGGGGCGCGGGGGCGAGAGCGGCGCGGAATATTATACCGACGAAGCTACACATTAACGGTAACGAAGCTGAGAGTTGCGCGACTGGATAAGAAAGAGCGAGAGATCTCCTCAGGCTCGAGGGACGGGGGAGGATTTCTCCGCGGGAAAGCGGTGGGGAGTGGCGGACCGAAGTGGTGGTGGAGTGTCGGGCAGGATGCTCGTGCGTCAGAGTGAGAACGAAACGGCACAGAGTGGGTGAGCGAGATCCTCTCCTTCGCGTGGCTGCTGCCAAGTACGATAGGGGAAATAACAGTCGCGGTTCGAAATTCACCGCGTGCGTGTGCGCTCTCATCGATACATGGCTACGTATTTTTTAAAGGTCTTGCGCGTGGAATACGCGACAGAAAAATGGCGATCGATGATTTTTTGAGCTTTTAGAAAATAAAATGGATATTTTCGTGAAGAGTATTATTCAGAAAAAGAAGATGGCTGAGGAAAATCGAAATTCAGTTTCAATCATGTCGTAATTAGTCGAATTACAATTACATTGAAAATTAGAATTCAATCAGTACGGTTGATCCAATCTTTATTATATTCTATTGGAATTCGAACAATTCGATTTTTAGGTTTTCACCGTATTTGGTATTTTTATTTCTTAAGTCCCTTAAACGTATAAGAAAATGTTCATACTTTCCCGCAATGTTTCTTCGAACGCGCGGATTAAAAAAAGAATTTTTCTCGTTCAACTGTTCTCATTTCGATTTTATTAAGATTAATCGGTGTCATTATAAATACGAATAAATAATTTGTTATTTCACTCGGCGAGTCAGCGATCGAGAGTAAACTAGAAAATGGCGGATTTCGATTCGTTCCGCTGATACGGATTTTTCTTATTACCATTTTTTCGATTAAGCTTCGTTGATTAATCAATAATTTATTAACCAATTTGGGTAACAGTTATTGGGTGAAGAAACCTCCGTGGAATCGCGGGAAGGAGCGCTCGACGGTCCGAGGCCCGAGTGGTGGCCTCTAGCGGTCATTCGCGCGAACGGGAATCGCGAGAGTCACGTGGGTTACTCCCGCGGACTCGTTTCTCACGGAGCCACGGAGAGGTCAAGCGCTCCGTGTGGTTCCGATAGCTCGGTAAAAACGTGCTAATTAAGGGTTCCGCGTCGAGAGAGAGAGAGAGAGAGCAGAGTTTCGCCTGATCCGCGAGCCGCTACACGCACACGTTTGTTCCTCTCAATTTATGATCGTTCGGATCGCGGTGCCCGCTGTCCCCACGCTGATAAGCAACAGTCGAGTTTTCTCGCCCCCGCACGCACGCGCACAACATCGTCTTCGTCAGCGTCCTGCGTCATCGAGGAAAATTCGCGACCCTGAGTCGTGACGTCAACGAAGTACCGAGACGTAAATTCATCGGCGGGAAAAAAAACTGAATCGCGTGGGAAGATCGAAAAAAAAGTCAAACCCAAACAAAGTCGACCGAGTGGGAGGATCGAAAACAAAAATCATCCAAAACCGAAACAAACCCAAACAAACTCAATCAAACTCTACCGAGTAGGAGGATCGAAAAACCAAAAAAGCGCAACTTTCTTCTTTGTTTGGGTTTGATTTGGATCGTAGAAAGAACGCTATTTATCAGCTCATGTCGTACCAGACCGAGCGCAAAAAAGTAATTCGTCACTTTTGAGAAGACACGGTCGAGTACATCGAGTTCGAGAGTAATTCAATGTCGCCCTTGGGTGGCCGCCATTGCCCCGTCTCGATCGGTGCGCGCGTGCTCAAAGGTCGGGCGAAAAGGACCGAGGCGAATACGCGAGGTGGCGCGAGGGAGAGGCTCGCGTCAAGGTATGGACAACATGGCGCGGCCAAAATCCCGATGTAAACCGTATCGTAAACGAAACGAGTAGGGAGAGGACAAAGTATCGTAAAACTACGAGGACTCGCCGACAGCGAGGCGCGTCAACTACCGCGAGGGCGCGGGGGCGGGAGGGGGTCGCGGTTTGTCGCGCGTGCGCGGTTACGACCCTGCGAATCCTCGGGCCGCCGCGAAGCTCCCACTCGTGTTTTCCGTTACCCCCACCCCACAGTATCGAAACCCTCCAGTGGGGGAAGTAAACACCGTGCCCGCGTGTCACAAAGTTTTGACTCGTTCAGTTTCAAATAAATCACACGAGTCATCGATCTATCGGTGAATTCTCCACGATCCTGAAAGGATAAAAACCGTTTTTTCCGTTTCGCTCGTTCCGGTCGCATAGTGAAGAAAAAGAGAAACTCGCCGATCGCGAGAGTCGCGCGTGCTTCGGTTGTAAAGAAGGAAAAAACAAAACGTTGAGCGTGCGAATTCCCGAGAAGTGTCGAGTGTTACACGAGCAATGCTGGACTTTGAACAACAGGCAAATCAGGCGCAAGCTCTCGCATCCCTCGATGAGGATTGGCGCCTGCTCCAAGGCAAGTCTTTACCAATATTTCAATCGCCGAAAAATATCGAATTAGCCGAATCCCGATACGAGAGTGTATTCGGTATAACCGTTACGATCGTAGCGACGCCAACGTTGAAATTTCGAAACAACGAATATTTGGCCTCGTTGGACGCGCGAGAGGAGAACGCTCGCGATGCAAACCGCGGATCCCCTCGCGCGTTCGAACCGCAACGGGCGAGCGGATCGAGACGAAGGATCTCGATTAGATAAGTTCTGGCATTGGCAGACTCGCGAGTCGAGCTCCCGTCGCTTCTGTTGGCACTGTTCCGTTGGGGGAGGCTCACTGACCTCGCCTACCGTTCTCTCGCCTTCTCTCTCTCTCCCTTTCTTTCTTTCTTTCTCTCTCGATCCGAGAGAGAACGCGAGCGCTCTCGCGCGAGGTGGAACCGGAGAAAGTGAAAACAGGTGAAATCGCGACAAAGGGAGGCGAGGAGAGGACGTGGGAAAAGTTCTCAGGATGAGATAAGCTCGATTGAGACGCGTCGATTATAAATTATTTTTTCGATTTTTCGGTGTCCGTGATGAAAATTTAAAGAAATATACATCAAAAACAAAGTACGGTTCTATTGACCCCGAATCACCTTGAAACAAAGTTATCAGGCAACTTGATAACTCGAACAATTATGACCGAAGTATTCGAACAAATTCAAATGTAAGAAAAATTGTCGAAATGTCATCGAATTGGTTGTGGCAAGAAATCCGACGAGCCCAAACAATCCGAAGAATCATAGACTCTTGATCGATCATTCAATCGAATTTCAAGTAATTCATCAAATAAAATAAACGAACGAAATTACAATAACTAAAAATGAATTATTAAGCGATTAATCAATTGGCTGATCGAATCGGTACGAAATTTGTTTTATGCGTTCAAGACGATGGCACCGAGGGCCTTCTGCTCGTCATTTTGGATAAAAATGTTTCATCCTTGAGAAATCGCAACGAGAAACTGAGAACACGTCTCCGTCCACTTCAAAATTTTTAAACCACTATTCTCTCAAACGGCTGAACCAATCGATACGAAATTTGTTGTGTGCATTCAGCACGATGGCACGGACGGCCCCTCAGTCGCTATTTTGGATGAAAACGTTTCATTCTTGAGAAATAGCAACGAGAAACCGAGAACATTTCTCCGTCCACTTCGAAATTAAAAAACCACTATTCTCTCAAACGGCTGAACCAATCGATACGAAATTTCTTGTGTGCATTCAGGACGATGGCACCGACGGCCCCCTAGTCGCCATTTTGCGCCAGTCAACCAAGAACACGTCTCCGTCCACTTCGAAATTTCAAACCCACTATTCTCTCAAACGGCTAAACCAATCCATACGAAATTTGTTGTGTGCATTCAGGACGATGGCACCGACAGCCCTCCAGTCGCCATTTTCAATAAAAACGTTTCATTCTTGAGAAATCGCGGTTTAAAATCTTTCGGCTATCTCTCTCGCACTCGTCACGTGGTAACGTTCGTTATGCCTATAAGAATAAACACCCCCCCCCCTCCCCTCCTCCGCGTACAAATCTTCAGTCTCGACGCAAGAGATTTTTCACTGGCGTTTAACAATCGATTAATCGTTAAACGAGGTGCTGCGGGTCCCCCAACCGGAACTAGCCATATTTTATTCGGGATCTTTGCGTACGCGCTTGTTGGACGGTGCACCTTCGAACGTTGCCGAGCTCGGAGCTCGCGTCGCCGAGTGATAATGCAACCGTGTAGACAAAGAGAGACGATACTCGATCCTCGGGACCGAAGGACTCTCTCTCTCACTCTCCGACGAGTCTCGCGCCTTGCCGGCGTCAGTATCGAGCGCGAAGGTCGCCCAAGTCTGCGCCGTGTCCCTCGATTTACTCGCGCACGTGTGTGCATTAAATCGTAACACGAAGAGACTCCCGTGTGTTCGTGCGCGCGAGAACGGGGAGTAGAGAGGGAGAGAGAGAGAGATAGAGAAGTCGCTCGGTTCTTCGAGTCGTACTCGATCATTGCCAACCGTTTACTCGATTCTTATCTACCTTTGTTATTCTTTTCGGCACTGATTGCGCGAAATACGATTCTTTGCGTCGCTCCTCTCTTTTCAAGATTCTAGGCGGAGGACTTTTTTACCTCCCATCTCAACAACCAAATTTCGATGGCCTATAACCTCCTGACACCTAACGCCCTTCACAAAGGTCAAAATGGGTTAAACCGTTACGCGAGTATTTTCGAAGAGTGACATAGAACTATAACCGGACGGCCTTTACAAAGTACAAAATACAGACCTACATATTTAAGCTTCTTTCATTGGAAAAGTCTCGGCCTTGATAGCCTAAACACTTTTGTACTATTTAAAGTACATCCGGTTGTAATCAAAATCGGTTAAAAGAATATTTCGGTGCCAGGAGGATATTGAACGATATTAATTATAGTGAGAATAATAGTGATTAGGATGATGCTCGAATGATTATCATTGAAACAGTAACAGTAATAATTAATAATATCTAAAGTTCTAATAACCAATTTTCGTTGGGTGATAATAAGCGATATTGATTAGAGCGAGAATAATAGTGATAAGGATGATGCTCGTGATAATTGTGATTAAAGCAGTAACAATAATAATTAATAATATCAAAATTTCCCATATCCAAAAATTCAAATAATCAAATTTCCCATAACCAAAATTTCGAATAATAAGATTTCCAATAAACAAAATTTCAAATAATCAAATTTTCAATAACCAAAATTTCAAATAATCAAATTGCCAAAAATGAAAATTTCAAATAATAAAATTTCCAAAAACGAAAATTTCAAATAATAAAATTTCCAAACACGAAAATTTCAGATAATACAATCTTCAATAACCAAAATTTCAAATAATAACATTTCCAATAACCAAAATTTTTAATGATAAAATTTCCAAAAACCACAATTTTAAATAATAAAATTTCAAATAATCAAATTTCCAATCACCAAATTTCATCGGGCGATAATAAGCGATATGGATTAAAGCGAGAATAATAGTGATAAGGATGATGGTCGCGATGATTATGATAAAAACAGTAACAATAATAATTAATAATAATTTTATTGAAAAAAACGTAGGATCTTAAAACTACGTAATTATAAATAATAAATTTATTCGTTAAATGGTAATATTACGAAAGCAAAAAATTACCTAAATAATCTGATCTTGAATCACAAAAAATTACAAAAATTCGAGAGTTCAAATTTAACCTCACATCCCGAATAATACGATCAACCCGATAAACCGATTTTATTCAAAGCTGTTTTTAATTTGTTTATAATGTTCCGCAAATACGTTCTTCCGAGCTTTACGTCCCCTCGGAATTCAGCGAAGCGAACAACGACGCGAACTACCTTCCAGAAAAATTTCCGGAGCTCGCCGATCTCAAACCATTTTTTTACATTTCGCTTGTTCGATATTAAGAACGCATTCTGCATTTACTTGGCTTCTTGGTGGGTTCTCGCGTGTCTCTCTTTGCGCTGTAAAACGCGACGGTAAACCCGCCGAGTCACACCTGTCATGATGCGTTCGTGTTTTTGTCCCCGCCCCCGCCCTACTCGCGGCAATTCTCCTTACCTCGGTATATAACGTACAGGGTGAGTTTTGCCAAAATTACGATCCACGTGACCCTTCATTGCGCTGCTTAATTTCAATATTCAAGCAATAATAATATAATAATAGTAAGTAAAAAATTATAAATTAATATAATGTAATATAAATAAATAATAACTAATAATAATAATAAATAAAGAACACTAAAGTATTATTGTTCGATTATTATTGAGAATAACGATATTAATAAATATCGTTAATAAATACTCAAACAATA
Source organism: Ophioninae sp. B BG-2022a (assembly GCA_030522765.1). Taxonomy (NCBI): domain Eukaryota; kingdom Metazoa; phylum Arthropoda; class Insecta; order Hymenoptera; family Ichneumonidae; species Ophioninae sp. B BG-2022a. The sequence goes on along the minus strand of JAPYZJ010003423.1, from coordinate 778 downwards.
ATAATATAATAATAATAAATAAAAAATAATATATTAATATAATATACTATAAATAAATAAATAATAATAATAACTAATAATAATAATAAATAAAGAACAATAATAATATCGTTAAAAAATATTCAATCAATAATAATATAATAATAATAAGTAAAAAATAATAAATTCATATAATATAACATAAATAAATAATAACAATAAAAAATAAAGAACAATAATAATAATATCGTTAAAAAAATCGCCTGGCACGACGAAGGCGCTCATGGTCTGTAACGGATTTTCCTTCATTTTCACCACGGTAAAAAAAAAGTTCTTAAAAAAATACGTAGACTAATTAATAATAACTTAATAAAAGCACATAGTTTACACTTCAGCCCAGAAATACAGACAACTTGAACGATCCGTAATTTATTTTTGACTTTTACGTGCACCTATAAAAGCCCGTTTTTTAGTGTTTTTTTAAAACTATTAATTTATTTGATACTTTTTAGTTTTTGCTAATGGCGTATTTTAAACATGACATTTAAAGTCAAGTCAGTTTGACAAGTCCAAACACGGCTATGAATACGATCATCCATCATGAAGTTCCAGCTCATATCTTCCGGCTCCATCATCGGATCAGCTCGACAGTACCATATTATTGTATTCAGACCTTAAAACCTAATCGTGGTTAAAGTTCATTACAAGACCTTTCTAACAAGTCCAAACACGGCTATGATACGATATTTCATCATGGAATGCTAGTGCTTATCTTCCGGCTTCATCATCAGACCTTGAA
>JAPYZJ010003422.1:0-16456 GCA_030522765.1 Ophioninae sp. B BG-2022a | reverse complement strand
CGCAACTAAATGACTGATAAATAAATAAGAAGAGACATTTTTTATTTACATTATCTTTTTTTTTATAACACAAAAACAAAATGGTATTCCATATTTGGTTACTTTCCTCTATTGTAGAACAATTGGATACATTCGCAGATAAACTCTCTTTCCTTAACTTTTGGATTCTCTTTTTCCGCCATTTTGCACGCGCGCGTGCAATCCTCGTGATGACGAACCACAGACTGAAAAATATTTCGCAATACTGACCCTACACGATTCAATGAAAAAATATGGTGCAATAAAAATTAGACTCGCTCAAACTTTCGTTTAATCATTGCGTAATCTTCAATGTTTACTCTAAACGGTCAATAATATTGCACAATTCGTAATATTGCGCAATATAATTGACCGTTTGGAGGCCGCCTTAAGGGTTCCATATCTGTGAAACAGAAACATTGTAACATTTAAATTAAATTAAATGTCACAATGTTTCTGTCCTTTAAACTGTTGAGATCGTTAGAACCATATTACACATCGGAAAAGGGAAATAGACTTGGAAAAGGTAATGAAGGTAATAGAGGGTGGATTCTGGAATGGTACGCATTCAATGATCTACCGACTCGTACTAGAATGTGTTCTCGAAGAGTCTAACCCTCTTCCTCGCTATTCATTGACTCTCCGAGACCGTAAATTCTTTCTCAGTGATATCCGGTCCATCAAGATAAATTGAACGAGAATTGACCGCGTTGCAGGGTACCGTTGACGAGCGCTCGATTGTTGAACGAACAACTGAAGGAAGTGGCGGCTTTCACGCGCCAGTTGTCGAAGAAGAAAGTGCCCGCGTTGAACAATATGCTGAACGACGCGGGGGACGCGGTGCTGTCGCCAACGAACACCAGTATCGAATCAACGCCTGACAATTCGATTGCGACATTCAACGAAACTGTCAATCGTCTGGACACGCCGAGCACGTCGATGAGCGAAACGGACAACAACGACGATACCTACGAAGACACTGTAGCACCAAGAGAGAACGGATCAACGATCGGCGATTCTAATGAATCTATTGACTTGCTGGAACTTGAGAAAGAGAAGACGAAAGATTCGTCGCTGGCGTGTTTACTGGATACACCTGTAAAAAACGAAAACGAAGAAGCGAACACGATCGAAACTGCGAATCTATCCAACGAAGCTTCTTCCTCAGCCGTCATCAACGAATCGAGTGTTATCGAAATATCAAACGTGTCTGGGTCGAACATTCCGTCCGAGAAAACGGAAGCTCCCATGGAAACGGATTCTCGCCCTGAGGAAACGGAAGCGAGGTCACCGGAAACGAACGCAACGACGAGTCAAGTCCAAATTTTGATACCTTCCGAATCGAACGCTCCGCCCGAAGAGACGGAAGCCTCGAAAACAACGGAAGTAGACGAAGCGTCGAAGGGAAGAGAACACTCGAGCAAGAACTCGAGTTGCCCTGTCGTAGAGTCTCCCACCACACGAAACTTTTTCCTCGATACTGTGGAAAGCAACGAACATGAATGTATCGCCGGAACATCAACGAGCACCGCAACGAACTTCGTTCCGATAATCCAAGATTCTGGTGACACTCGCACTGGGAACTATTTTCCGATAGTCAACCGGAGATCTGAACCGGCTTCGTTTCCGGTATTGAAAGATACAGAACCGAGCGTTAAAAAGAAACGCGGTCGTTATACTTCCGTTCTCACACATTTTAGAACGAACAGGTGGGTCAAACACGTGTTCTCCCACGATGCAAAGCAACTTTAATTTCTTTCGCCTTCCGGCTTGCATGTACGAAGGTTACTAGGAACACATTAGGCTTGCCATTGCTGAAGATCATTCTTTCCTCTTTTTATTCAATTGAACTTAGCGCTTGCAAAATTAAAGCTTCCCCAAAATAAATATAATCCCACTTCGCGAGATATTTTCAAATTTACTGAATGTTTTTAATGATTTTGCGAGAACTTTGCCAATTGAAAAAAAAGAGATTGATCTTACGGGAATAGCTCGGCTGAAATACTTGGGAATGTAGACACTTATATCAATTATCGTTGCTATCAATGTGTCTTTAATGCGGGGATTTTATCGCGATAACTCTATGATCTGTAGTCAACAGAACGGAGCTGTTTTTATTTTAAATATTGCCTGCAAATATACAATTTCTATAATGAAAGATTCGAAAGTAAATTCACATTCGAAATAAAACGCGAACAATTAATGCAATACGATTTCTCGTTTCACTAAAAAGTTCAAGTTTAGACAATTTAACGGATTTTTTCATGAATAATCCAGAGGAGTCGAAGAATTTATTTACTTTTAAGAAAAACCAATAATTCTTCGACATCAACGCAGTTGATGAAGTTGAACGCCTGATTTTCTTCAAAAACGGATTGTTTGATAATCTGTTTTTCAAGACTTGAACAAACAAATACGTGCAATACAAACAAACATTTGCGTGCAAATCCCCGAGAAAAACATGCGCCCTGATGCACGGTGTTTTGTCAATGCTACATTGTTGAGGGATTCTCTGTGTTTTCTTCGGTCAAATTCAGGAACGCCGATCCGAACGGGATACTGTGCCCTTACGAACTCAGGGGAACGTGCAACGACGGGGATTGTCAATACTATCATTTCGATCCCGATCGTCAGTGCCAGTAGCTTATCTCGTTGCTACACAAACCAAAAAAAAAGAGATCACCACGAAAACTCGAATACGTAAGGTGGTTCTAATCTTTAGTCGGCCATAACAAACCCGAACAATACGCGCGAACGGAACTCTTCCCTCTTGAAACAAAACGAAAATAAGTCATTCGTCGCTAGAGAAAATTCAGCCAAGCGCAAGCTCACTTTTATTTCGTTATCCTAAATTTCATATCGTTTTCATAGACCTATCGAAGACTTTTATCGATTAGACTCATTTTTGCTCGTTGATTTTCTACATTTAAAGGGTAACACCATTATCGTGAGCCTAAATGAAATGTCTGAAATTCATTTTTGGAAAGTGTATATATTTAGAAAATGATATTATTATTATTATTTTTATTTTTATCGTTATGGCACAATTCTTTTTTATGACACAGTACGAATATTTTTTGTTAAACAAAATGCAATATATTGTCGAATTTTTCGGATTCTGTTTGAAGGAACATACCAAATCATTATATAGCAAACGCTGAAGAACAGCCAACAATTTTAATATTATCGACGCATCTACATTTTTATATTTACATATTTTTAGTTATACATTCTTTTCGAAGCTACGTATAGATATGCAAAGTTCAAAAGATATACATATTTTTTTGGACAAAACATAAATGTGCGCTATCATTTTATTCGAAATTGGTTTATAAAAAAAAATATTTAATATAGCTCTGCACTCTTTTTTCAACTGGTTTTGTATCTTCGCCTGAAAACTTTTCGATATTTCGTACAACGTGCAGATAAAAATTTCGAAAATTGGACAGTGGAAATTCTTAGTAAAAAAGATAGTTATAATGCGATTTCCCTATACTTATTTCGTAATTAAAAAATTTGTTTCATACTTTTTATTTTTTTCACAACTTACAAAAAAATCAACTTCGAAGTCCCCATATTATTTTTCGGTGCAACCAAATGGTGTTATCCTTTAAGAAAACGTAAGGAGGCTTCGGGTGGGAGGGCTGAGGAAGAGTATAAAGAATGGCAATCGCGATATGCACGTAAGAATTTAAGATTCGTTTCCGTTTTCGAAAATTTCAGGTACTCGGATCACCGGCTAATTCTATTTTAAAAAATGACAACATTGAAGATAATTGTCACCGGTAATCCAGTCGATTATTCGCCGTGCTTCCAGATGGTAAGTTTTCTTCATGAAAAACCAAACCACAAAAAAAAGAAACCAAGAAACAAACGAGCTAAGAGAGAAAGTCTCGGTCCACAGAGAATCCCGTCTGGACTTGTTGCACAGATTGAAGTGAAATTCGTCATTCACGAGTCTTTTTGTTTTTTTTTATCTTCCTCCATTGAAGCTCAGTTCGCCTCGAAACCTTTTATCATTCCGAGTGAGTGCGTGAGCGCGTCCGTGCGTGTATGCGTCTAAACGAACGATTGATTAAAAAATGTAAAAAGTTTGAAAAAAAAGTAACAATGTGGCGCAAGAAAGGCGCAACGTCAAGAAGCCTGCCGAGTCTTAAAAAATTTTGAAAAAAGAAAACATCCATATATATATATATAGTAAAGAGAGCAAAAAAAGTACAACTACGGATCTATGAAGCGATCGAGAAAGATAGATCGTGCAAGATCGTTGAACGCTCCGATTCCGGGACACGATTCGCGGAGATGTACAAAGAAGATTCGAGTCGATGAAGCGCGAGGCTCCCCCCCAGGCGCCTTGGAGTGCCTCCGTTCGATGTTAGTACTTTTTCCCCCTTTGTTTTTCTTTCTTTTTTTTTAATATTCTCCACGCTACGTACATACCTCATACAGTTAACACACGTCTCTGTACCTGTACAATAAATTTTCAATAATTTTTTCATCGCGTCGTTTTCATTTACCCAAAAAAACAAAAATGGTTCCTCGACTCCTCGATACACGAGCGCACGTTACCGATAAGAATATCCGGTGGGAGTGAAATTTATCATATTTAAACAATTATTTTTCGACATTGATTCGTCAAACACCGTAACGGTCATCCGGAGTTGCACCCATTGGGCTTGTTCCGGGCCAGAGGAAGCGACCCTCCTCGCGTACCTCGTCCCATCGAGTGACCCACTCGCTCGGGCACACGGACTTGAACACATCCTTGAACCACGTACACGCCTCGTGACCCTCGCCCAGGATTTTCTCGCAACGATAAAAATCCGTGTACATGACGTAACATCGAAGAGTTTGATTCTGCTGCTGAAAACTTTGCCACGGTAAAAAGGGCGTGGAAGGAGACGATAGTTATCGACCGAAGGAAAATGGCGAATTTTAAGATAGTCGCTTCAGGATGTAGGCTACAGTACCGTGGATCCAGGCCGGGAGTCGCTTTGTATTTCCTCCTGGACTTGCCTTCCTCCGGCGCTCCCGATCTTTCGCTTCGCAAGCAAGGATCATCTTCGTCCGCTTCGTCGGCTGGCTGAGACTCCGTTTCCTCGTTCTCTGCTCTGTGCGCCAACGGTTTTCCTTTAGCTGCATTTGATTTCATCTCGTTTCGTCTCGATTCCTCCGCAGTCACGAGATTCGCTTGGCGCTGCTGTTGTCACGTCGCTTTTCCAATATTCTCATCAGCGTGTTATTCGATGCGGTAGTTCGTGGAAACTCTCTTGTTGAAATTCAAATTTGCAGCTTTGAACATGCCAAGCTCCAGAACCGAGGAAAAAGGGTCAGCACTGGCTTTCAGAAAAACTTCTCGATCCGTCGCACTCGAATAAATTCTTGACAGGGAATGGCGCAATTGTCATTTTAAAAAACAAATGTGCAAATGCGCGGCTATGTGGATGTGGAGACACGGACCATTTCGTTGTGAAATTTCTTCTGATTCCCGGTCAGGATCATGTTCTTACCACGTGAATTACCATCGAAGAACGATTCAGGTTTGAATACTTACAAATCATCCTTTAATGGAATTTTGATTTGACTGTGATCTTGGGATATTTTCTTTTTGTGTACATCGAATGTATCATTAATGACTGACTGGTATTGAATCCAGCTGCAATCCCGAGTAGCTTTTCGAAACTATTTTGGTGTTTCTAAAAAGCCCTACAATGTAACTAGATACGCCCCTAAAATCACCTATAAGTTAATGAACGTTCAAAAACAATGCTTGCGGATATGTGAAAAAATATCTCCAGCATTGTGATCCCAATCCCCTTCTTGTGAAAATTGAAAACTCTTTACTCTCTCACGTATTTCCTATTGCTTTTTTCGCTCCTGTATCCTATCGCTAGACAGGTTATCTTTCAGTGCAGTTTGAAGCAGCATACGATAAATCATAATCAGGAGTCCCTGGACATAAGAATTTTGAATGCGTTCTCACTCGCAATGACATCGTTATGATGAACAGCAAGCTTATAAGATTATGCGCCTCGGTTCATAATAGTCGCGCCTGATAAAGGTGGCGCTGAGAGTTCGGCGTAAGGGGAGTTTCGAATTTTCATGTACCAGCTGTTTTCGGAAACCCCTCGGTTGACAAGAATCGGTGGAATGACTTCTCATCCTAAACGCGGAATGTCAACAAACGACGTACACAGAAATGCCGCGACACGCATACCGGTGTGTACTTTCCATCATGGCGACAATGACTACATGTGAAAAGTGACGTGGAAGGTTTGAACCTCATTTTCCATCGTTTGTATCGTTGATATCCCAAGTTCACGGATATCACGACTTAAAAATGATATCTCCCGAGGGATTTATCAGCTTGGTCATATTTGTTTCCTTCTCGCTTGCATTTCTCGTAAGTTTCCTCATTGTTTTCGAGGTTATGTCACTCAGGGTGGACACTTAACCTAAAAGTTTTTTCCCCGTACAGTTCTGCTTAATTTTGTACACGACAACGAAACCCTATCCCATTATTTGGAGGCACGAGAATGAGAAATATTACGTCAATCCCAGAACCGGAAAGAAGGAGTACTTTCCATCTCTCAACGAGGAATGGAGCGTACATCTGAGCGTCATTGTTCCTGCTTACAACGAAGAGGAGCGATGTGAGTTGCATGAAAGTCCGCAACCCTTGAAAAATTATTCAAACTTCATTAGATGTATTTTTTCCGTTGCCTTTTTCCTCCGACAGTGTCGCCCATGCTGGACGAATGTTTGGAGCACCTGGAGAAGAGAAGAAGCTCCACTGGTCTCACATACGAAGTTATAGTAGTGAGCGATGGAAGCACAGACAAGACGATCCAAGTAGCCCAAAGCTATGCAGAGCGTTACGACACTGTGAGAGTATTGGGCCTCGTCAAGAATCGAGGAAAAGGCGGAGCTGTCAGACTGGTCAGTCCGCTTTTATTTCCAATTCTTTGATGAGAATATTTTGTTCTTTGTTTCCAAATGTTTTGGCTCCCTATTTTTCACATAACACTTTCAATTTGCCATTTGCTGAGAAACGTAATATAAAATCTTTGCTTTATTCTTGGACAATTCAGCATTATTCTCTTCCGTAGGGAATGCAAAGCGCGCGAGGCAGCGTTCTTTTATTCGCTGATGCCGATGGTGCCACGAAATTCAGCGATTTGTATAAGCTGGATGCAAGCATGAAGGATATCGTTGGGAGTGAGTATTCCAGAATTTTGAGCGAACCCTACGAGCATTACGAAGCAACGGTTCCATTAATAACTAATAATCCGTAACAATTGTTTGTTTACTTTTCATTCAGAGGATTACTCGACTTGTCCGGCAGAAGTATCAAAAGCGGAAGCGGTAGTGTGCGGTTCCCGGGCACATTTGGAAGCCGAAGAGACGGCGAAGCGTTCGTACTTTCGTCTCCTCCTCATGCACGGGTTTCACTTTTTGGTATGGGCGCTGTGCGTCCGAGGCATACGCGACACTCAGTGCGGTTTCAAACTAATGACGCGGCAAACGGCGAGGACGCTGTTCAACGCTTTACACGTCGAGCGTTGGGCCTTCGACGTCGAAATGTTATACATAGCGCAGACACTCCAGATTCCGATCACCGAGATCGCGGTCAATTGGGTAGAGATCGAGGGCTCAAAAATAGTGCCCTTCTGGAGCTGGCTGCAAATGGGCCGTGATCTTGGTCTCATATGGTTGAAGTATCGAATGGGTGCATGGAAAATAGATAGGCCAAAGGCGTGTTAGCTTATCGCAATCCCTTGTCTCCTTCGTCTCGTTTTATACTCTCAAAATATTATTTTCTACTAAAAATAAATACATTCTTCAAGTGGACTCTGAGAAACAAGAACATGAATAATCGTGTAATATTATCTCGTTAATAGGAGCGCCGATGATTACGTTTATCGTCTTACGTTCGGTGTTTTTTCCATTACTCAATTCGTCATTCAGTCCGTATCTTTTTTGCGATATGGCGCGGTACCATGATTCGACGTTGACACGACAAATTTTTTGAAGCTTCGCAACACTCACTTATGGCGCGACTGAAATGTTTTGGAATTTTTGAAAATCCAAATATTGGGCAGTATTTCCGTGTACTGGAAATGTCTTCAATCAGAGCCTAAATAATAATTATTAATATTACACGGAGTTCACGAGTCAATGGTGAACAACGTAAATCACCACGTCGAAATGTCCATTAGTCCAATTGTCTGGAAAACTCAAGATTATTGATACTACACGAACGTGTCTAATGGTGTATACAGTCAACTGAGAAGATCAAGTTGGTAAATTCTCCCCTGGATCGACAGGAATAGGGAATAGAATCGTCGTAGACGATTATGCAGTTTGTAAATTACCAAATTAATGCAGTTTGTAAATTACCCGTTGCAACAATTCGTACAATGTACGAATTATTTCGTCTTTTTTTATACAAAATGAACTGAAACAAGGTGAAACAAATTTTATCTCGCTGGAAATGTTGGGTGAATAAACATGGCCACCCACTTTCAAAATGCTTCCACGTTCCACCATTTACCATTCGGATTTATATCAAGAGCTGATCCAATCGCTATCTACAGGTTATCTACAGGCGTTTTAATGAATTTACCCAGTCTTTGCCAGGACATGAGTCAGCCAAATATTATCAATAAATGCGAATGAGACCTTGGCGGTGAGGTTAATTTTGAAAAACAATTTCTTCAAAACGTTCTAAACGACACGCAGCGTATTTTGCGTGTTAAAATTTGCGTTCAATCCATTTTTTTATTAGACAGATTAGTAGCATTGAATATTCAGAATAAATCGGTCCTATTTAATTTTCAAAGGGTGCATTTCTAGAATCAATGACGAAAACGATCGACCAAAATTAGTCATCCGATCAAAATTCTAATTACGCGTTCGTAATATACTGCGATTTTGATCGAACGATCGTTTTTCAGTGTTGTTTTACCAGTGTTAGGATTTTCTTGTATCTGCGACGGTATTTAATATTTTGTGGTGATATGACAACGCATCTTAAGGGCATGGATCGAAGAGGAACCTGGTTACTCACTGGATGCAAGTAGCGCTTCAATAAGAATATTTCACGATATTAACGATCGATAAAACGACTATTGAAAGCGTTCCATCTCGCTTCAGAACGCGTTCAGAGTGAATTCACTTTAGAACGCGTTCAGAGTGAATTCACTTTAGAACGCGTTCAGAGTGAATTCACTTTTTACGGTGTTCTAAGCGAGACCAATGTGAAAAGCTAATTTAAAAAATAAATATTTTTTGCAACGCCTGATCTGTTGAATCTTTCTTTGGTCTTTTCAAATATGTCCACATCCTTCTTCGCCGATTTTCGGTTGGAGATTTGTATTTTAAATGGGTTTTCTTGAATCCTTTAAATAACTCCAATATCCTGCCGCGCATTTTTTCTCACGTATGAAGCTAGCAGTTAGCAGTTTTCATAATGAAAGCATCGACACTCATTTCTCACCGGTGAGGTACTGAGCGGCATAGTGTAACGGGATATAGTTAGGTTAGGATGAATGTTCAAATGTCTCATGTTATTTTGTCTAGGTTATTTCAGATTGAATTACTCTATTATCGTTTAAAGATAAACAACTTTTGGTGAAATCTTGAAAAGATAAAAAACTTTTTGAAAAAAAGAAGCCTACTTCAAACCCAAACACAAAAAAGTGTAAAATAACTTTTCTTTCGGAAGTCGGTGGCTTTGTTTTTTATTTCATTGACTATCGCCACCGACTTCCGAATGAATAGTTATTTTACACTGTTTCGTGTTTGGTTTTAAAGTCGGTTCCTTTTTTTTCAAAAAGTTTTTTATTTTTCCCTTTTTTGTTTAGATATTCACAACTTCACGAGATATCCATTATTGTTATTTACTAAAACCTTCCCCAGAATGTAACGAATACTTTTCTGAAAACCGCATCAAAATCGGTTCAGCCAAACGCGAGATAATCGCGGACATACCTACATGCAATCCTCTCTGAAAATCTACAATCCAAGTAAGCAAAAACGGATGCACGCGGGCAACATCACGGGATATCCATTAGTGTTATATACTAAAACCGTCTCCGGAATGTAACGAACACTTTCCTGAAAACCGCATCAAAATAGGTTCAGCCAAACGCGAGATAATCGCGGAAAAACATACAACAAACATACATACATACATGTCGAACTGAGAACCTACTTTCTTTTTGAAGACGGTTAAAAATTATGTTATATTTTTGGAATCACGAAACGGTTATGTAAATACTGAAATTAGTGGACATGTAAATACTGAGTTTCTTGTGCTTTTCCATAAGTAGCGTGGCGGTAACGCTTGTCACGTGGCGTTACCATCAAAGAGAATTAAGGGGAAACTGCCTACTAAAGGTTGAGTTGAGTTTGTGGGTTTACTTTACTTGAGTCTATGTTTATATATATATCAGCGTGTAATGGTCTCACAAGTTAACTAGTGCTACAAGTGGCAGAGTAGACACCCAAAATTCCGGTCATTTCGCATAACGAAACTATTGTAAATGTGGCGACCCCCTATACAAGATTTCGCTTTGCGTTATTATATTACACGCAACCGTTGCGTATACACACTCACGTGTTGTCATACCGACATTTTCTTCGACACTGCGATTGGTCCACGACAGTACCAGCTGTGACGCACCCGGTATGTTCTTAAACTGTATAAACGTATCTTGTTATCCCCTCTCCCCTCTTCTTACCCGCGCCCGCGATCAGCGTAATTCCCAGTTAATTTTTCAGTCTTTCCCAGTCGGTTTCCAGTGTTTGACGTAAAAGTGACTAATTGTGCTCGTGACAATAAAATACAGACGTGTTAGGAGTCACCAACGTCCGGGAGTAACTCGATATCGATTTCAACAACAAATAAGTCGCAATGTCGTTCGTATCGCCAATGCCAAGCGAGGAATTCCTTCGCGATGTTTTCCGAAGGTATTTTTTCGTTGTTTTCTCCAAAATATGGACTCACCTCCTGTCAATTTATCTTTCAAACGTGATAAAAGCGTAAATCGGGTTGTATGCGCGATACAACTTTCGAGCACCTCGTGTTTTATTGCATGATGAAAAAAAATGGGATTGCCCCTAGAAGACGCAGATTTACACGTTTTTTAGAAAAATAACCTAGTTCCGATTTTTTTTTAAGCTTTCGCACAGAAAATGTCTCGAACTTGCAACCAGTTATGCAAATCCGCAACAACTTTTTTGCAACTCATGGATTTCCTTGGCAATTTGTTTGCTTTATTGACTTAACCTTCGCGATGTTTGGAATTTTTATAATTAAACATTCACTTCAACGTATTCCAAATTTGTTATATTGTATTGAACACCACACCCACTCAATATTTTGATGTTTACACATACCAACATTATTTTCAATCATTTGAAACTGCTCTTATGCTGATCATAGACAAGATCTAACATATGCAGGAAGTAAACACTTTTCCGCTATAGAAACTTTTTCCGTCATGATGCAACATTTGTAAATTGATTTGTAAACTTGTCACATACAAAAACTGTGAGATACAATACGATGTGCGCATTAGGTTTGTTGGATAATTACGGTATTGAATGAACTAGCTCAGCCGAAGAAACAAATATTCCTTTACTATGTGTACTGATTACATTTATTGACTTAGGCTCAAACTGCCTATTCGTGTCATTCATTCCATTGAAACTTCTCATCAGCACTCACAATAAACTATGAACCTTTCAGAGTCGATAAGGATGGTTCGGGAGCGATCACTGCAGACGAGCTGCAAGTGGCACTCTCCAATGGAACGTGGACGCCGTTCAATCCAGAGACGGTTCGTCTAATGATCGGTGAGAGAGCATTTGCAGTGAGATAGAATTTGTTGTGCTCTGCCAATTGTGAAATCGACCAGGTTCGGGTTGAGGAGCCAAGAACGTAGATCGCATGGACGCATGTAGAGGAGCACCTAAAGAATAACCGAACATGAAACAAAGAGAAAGATTCATGATGACGCACGCCGATAGAAATAATCGCGGAGATGTCGTGTCATTTTTGTCCAATTTTTGTTTGTTCGAGCAGGTATGTTTGACACTGACAAAATCGATCCTGCTTCTCCAGGTATGTTCGACAAGAGCGGAAACGGCACTGTAAGCTTCTCCGAGTTTGGCGCTCTCTGGAAGTACGTGACCGATTGGCAGAACTGTTTCCGTTCCTTCGATCGTGACAACAGCGGCAACATCGATCGAGAAGAGCTTCAAATTGCGCTGAGAAATTTTGGCTACCAACTGTCGCCGCATCTTGTTGATCTTATCCTACGCAAGTACGATCGTGCAGGTCATGGCACGATTTACTTCGACGACTTCATTCAGTGCTGCATCGTGCTCTATGTGAGTATAGATTTAGTTTTGAGGAAGAACTTTGGTGCTGATTGTTGCTTAAGTATCGAAAAATAAACGAAGTTTATGATTCCATCAATCTTTGTTGGTATTTCTTGTTAATATTCTAGCCGGTATACAAATTGTTGCATCATCATGCCGTAACATCTTTTTTATGCTTCCAGACACTGACTGCCGCGTTCAGGAAATATGATCACGATTTGGACGGAGTGATTACGATCCACTACGAACAATTTTTGAGCATGGTATTTAATCTGAAGGTTTAAAAGCTTCAGCCTCGCCGCGACATATGTGCCAATTGCGCGCCCCGTAATCGTCGAGTAATCGACTATTCGAGAAATCAAAAACTTCACGGAAGTTTTCCGTACTACATTTGTATCAGTGGTTCATTGGCAAGCGCATGTTTCCACCGTTTCAATAATATAAATGTACAATTCCGTCGATGAATTACTAACGGAACATCACCAGCGAATCTTGAGCGTACTCGTTGCTGCTGTTCGTGATGAATCGAAACTCATAATCATTTATTACAACGCATCGACTCGACATTCCCACGCGTCCAGTTGTTTCGCCAGTTGGCAATCTTTTCGAAATTTTTAACGCAATCTCTACGTATATCGCAATCGCGTTATTGAACATGCCTGTACATTATTTAAATTTGCCAAATACGCGGGTGCTTGCCGGTTGCTCAAAATTTTTGTCATGCGAATTCAAACGTGACGTCCACGTCGTCATGTTGTCGAATATTTGGCTCTTTAGCTTGAAAGAATATTGAGTATTTTTTTGAGTCTATTAAGACGTTTATTGTTGATGTGAATCAATGGCTAAGAAAATGTCTAACACACGAAAATACTATATATATACTCTTGAACGAATGAATAGACGTTCAAGAGTCCTGCCTAATATAGCATAAAGGGTGTGGAATCCTAACACGATTGCCTCGTTAACTTCCCACGAACGATTTTTGAACAATTCTCCATCGCGATTTTACTTGTTGGCACATGACAGAGCAGGTATCAAACATTTCCAGAATGCAGACGACAAATTCACTTCTAACCCCAGTAATTGTTGAACAAAACCCAAAAAGATTTTCAGTATGGATTGCAAGAATCTTTTTTATACATATGTCCGTCAAGATTTGAAGGTATTCTGAAAGCTTTCTCCAGAGAAGACATATAATGCTTCTTCCATAATTACTCGAAATCTGATTGATTCGAAAGAACAGCTTTTGTTGTCTCAGAACAATTTCAGGATAGATATCTTTAAGACGCAGCTCGGCAACTTTTTTCTTTATTATTTAGATGTTATAATACCACTTTCAAATTACGGGTAAAAAGATCATTTGCTTTATGTAGAACTAAGCAGTCTATTCCCAATTGTTTTAGTTAAGTTTTAAGGAATACTAAATAAGTTATCGAAATGCATGATAAAGGCACATAGCAAAGTTACGTTTATTTTCATTAGAAAATTTGTAAACTCGTATTCTCATGATCTTCATACCGAGCCCCTCGAACAGTCCTCCTCATTGTTTTGAACAAACATAAAATAGCTTGTCCACGCAATTGAAATTGGGGCCTTTAGAGTGTTTATTGCAATGTGTGTTGCTGCAATGAAAAACTATCTGTACAAATAATTCAGGTCTGTCGTAAAGTAAATACGAAACTTTATATCTTCGCTGCATCAACCGCATATATTGACATGCCTCTACACACATATATTCACCCCATCGCTCTGTTTTCCGAACGACTACAGTTGGAATAGTCATCTATGTTGCGTATTATAGTTTAGCTAGTAAACTATAATATAGTTCATGTATAATCATATATGTTGCGTATGCAGACCTGTTATGCGCAAATTCAGTATCACGGAAGAGATGGAACAAAGGAGCATCTAACCAGATGTCAATTTTGAGTGTGCAGAAATTAGTTCCTGAAGAGAACGGAAACTTTATTGAATGTTTTGTATCTTTCAATCATCTTTAACTGTATGTACCGTTTGGTTTAAGATACATCAAAATATATTTTACTGATGAAACATTTGTGTGCAAGCACTATTAATCCTAATAGCGAATGATTCCATCAATTCGAGGATGACTCATTGGGGTAATCGTGAAAAGAGAGGCTGTTGGTTAGACATTGAAGAAATCAGTATAAAAATCATCACTATCATAATTAGGTTGTGCGTTCTCGATTTTCGTGGTAAAAAGAGGACGAAAACTTCGCACGAGATGTTGAAGCATCTGCATGTATTCGTCACTCGTTTGGAAATAAATCGCAAGAATTCGTCAGAACGAATCACGTGTGGGAAGCAACTGCGAAAAAAAAACGAGCAGGGGACATCCCCTCGACAAGAGTGAGCGTAGAAAAGTTTCACCAGCGTTCCGACTCGTACCACGGCACATACACTCGAGCCTCGAAAACATTCGAGAACTATGCGACGACGGAGCAAAGGAGGGTAAGGAGTTGAGCCTCGTCCGCGATGTCTACTAATTTGTTGGGCCGGGAGTTTCGCATGCCGAAAGAGTACAAATCCCGCCCTTCCTTCGGCCGTGAAGCCAAAAGCCAAATAGCTTAAGCTCGTACAAAAATTGAGAAAAACGTTCTACCACACTCTTTTTTTCTGTGCATTCGAGCATTTTACGTTTTTTGGAACAACCCGTCAAAGAGCTAGGAAATCATTCGCGAACTGTGAAAAACGAAATTCCAACGTAACGTAGATCAAGATGTCACCAGATTTTGATGGCAACTGTGAAATTTCGGGATCGTGTAACGATCGTTTGAATTTGGCTAAAAACGTGGGTCGTATTAACCTCAAATGGAATTCGACAACAAATATCTTGGGCAAAGCATACAAATTTTCGAAAAACTTTATGCCCGCTTTTATTCTGACGAATTCGACTATCTACAGAAACGGACGGCGGATTTTTGGGAAAATTAACGTCAGTTTTTTTTACCACGATCGCGGCGCCGGGCACCGCTAGTTCTGCGCACAGAAACCGGAAGTTCGCCATGTGTGATCAGCATTAAAAGTGTGTGATACGAGGACGTGTTAAATCGCAAATTGTTTGACCGACGTGCGTTTCGCACGCGGAAACAAATAACCGGGATTGGATAAATCCGTCTCTGGGGTACATGGTCGAGTTATTTATCGAAGAAAGTCAATATCCAGGTCACTCAATTAAGATATTTGACTGAATTTAAAACCACACATAATTAGAATACTTCAAGAATGGCACCGGAATACATTTTTAAGAAACTAATAAGTAACCTCAAATCGAAAAACGTGTTTTATTTAAGAACTTCGCTAAAGTCCCTCGGCAACGAATTCAGACGTGCATAGAAGAACAGTTCTCATGGGAGGCCTGAAGACAAGTATTCCGCGACCGGAACTGCCGCGTGGCGGCGTGACGAGCGAACAGCTGTCTGAGGCGGCGTCGGCGAAGGGGCGGAACGAGACACTTATCCCTCTCTTACCTATTGCGGAGCGAAAACACGCTTGAGCTAACTTGTTTGGTTTTTCTGGGATAATATTATCTCGATAATAGATAAAATTATCTATTGTCTGGATAATATTATCTAGATAATAGATAATGGATAATCTAGATAATATTAGCTAGATAATAGATAATCTGAATAATAGATAATATTATCTATTATCTGGATGAAAGATAAGATTAAGATTAAGAATGTTTTCATTAATGAATAATTTTTTAACACACAACACTATATAATTTTGCAAAAAAATATTGGCCACGAAATATAGGTGGAGCCGTTCGCATTTGCAGTTATCGTGGATTATTGGTTTCTTCTGCAATAACCAACATTCGCGGAATTAATAATTATTCACGTAAATATTTTGATTAAATAATACGATAAAAGAATTTACGCATATTATTTTTTAGAATCTTCAAACAATTCTGGCATTTTTATCCGAGAATTCACCGTACATCATACAGTGTTTCATTATTTCATGTCATCCTGTTATGGAAAACCATGAAATGAAAAATTAGGATTGTTCCGCTTCGAGTTAC
>JAPYZJ010003421.1:0-18223 GCA_030522765.1 Ophioninae sp. B BG-2022a | reverse complement strand
GGAAGAAACCGAAAAACGTTTAGGAATCACAAAATGACTGGTCACGACTCGTTCGTTTAACTAGGGTCTGGAGTGTTGGCTGATGCCCAATGCGCAGTGGCAGCACTGCTCAATGTTACCGTTACCAAACCATGCAGCTGCGATGGATGAGCAAAGACCATAAACGGCTCAATTTGAAATCGAAGATGAGCGGGTCAGCTGGGCTGAGCTGGGCTCGCTGATGATCGCTGTCATCTTTCCGCAACAATATCCAGAGGGCGCAGAGTTTACTTTACCCAATGACCATCAAGTAGACTTTTCACGAGTTCTTGAATTATCTTTTTCGTAATAGTGAATTCCGAAATAATGAAAAACCTAACAGACTAATGAATACCCTACCGATGTACCGAATACTTCGAAAACGTATCATTTTCGAGTCAAACAAACCGGCAACACCGCGTGTGGTACTTTCCTCGACTAAGGGTTTCCTGACTACAAGGTGCGCCATACAGACGTCCGTGTGTTCCTACACATAATCACGCGACACCAAATTTTTAACCCCATCCCTATTGGACCAAATAAGCTCAACCCCTCTAGACCGATCAACCCCGGATGGTATAATGGGGAAACGGTTAGAGGCATATTTCTTCCGGGTTGCCAAAGCAGTGAGATATCCGCCGAGGAATATCCCCATGTACGATCCGAGATGTTATGGGGTACGGATGTATCTGCGGATACAAGAAGAATGCCTGCTCCAGAACACACTCCGCTGTACTATTGTCCTAGATGCGGAAATTGACAACGAGAGTCGCTTCCGGATTGAGAGAAGTTCTTCCCATTCTTCTACTCGCGCAAACACGTATATACACACTTGTACACACACTATTTATATACACCGTGTACGTAAGAGTAATTCCGTTTTTCCAGTCCTTTTTTCTACTCGAGATGAATTCAACTCACCGCGCTGTTTCGCTTTCGGAATCTGCGGTGGGCAACGACTTCAACGACGTTCAGTCACCTGGAACGTGTGTGCGGATACGTATGAGTTTTTGGTTCTGAAACGCTACGTAAACTGTCGGTTCGAACATTGTAGGTATTTTACAGAACTGACGTAACTAATTATTCTCAAGGTCGCATCGTTTGAATCCAAGGTTTTCTTTCCGTACCTGTTGATTGAATTCCTGAATTGAAGTAACTGGTAGCCGATATGAATAGGTGAAAATGTTGGATTGATTTCGACAGGACGAAAAATTTTATATTTATTTAATGGATATTGATAAATTACTATCGAATCCATGCAATCCATGCAAATTTGAGAAATTATACTTTTCGAGATCATTATTATACATGCATCATTTCAGAACGTTCCAATGGATAATTTTGTAGTTTTAAACATATGAATTTAACATAGTGAAAGATTTTTTATAACGATGAATTTATCAGCGATCATTGGGAAATTCGATATACATTTACCGTTGCTATTTAATTGTTGATAATAATAAGATGATTTGAACGTATTAATTAATGTGAAAATTGCGAATTTTTGTTAAATATTTAAGTATTAAAAAAAAGATATACATTTTTTTTAAATGAAATTTAAAAACTTAAGAAATTTGTTCGTTTTTGTTAAAAATATTTAGAAGTCAGAAATATTTAAGTTTTTTAATTAAATTCTGAAATTCAGCATTTTTTCATCAACGATAAAATCTGATCAGGTTGGAATTCCGAAGGTGTCGTTACAAGGAGAGGAAGGAAGGAAAGTCTTCGTTGAAATTGACTCATCACGATACTCCGTGAACTCCTTACATGACGACTCCTTGGGGAACGGGGAGAGGGCGGGATTCACGCCTATTGACTCACACGCTGACCCATGGACCGGCTGACCAACGTCCGGTTCTCATCCTCTGGACCTCTGACCGACGAACAGGTCCAGAGCACAATAAAATAAGCCGGTGCATACACCGGCCTCAAGCGCCGGCACTCGCCCCACTAAAATATTTGCTTCTTTTACGGCTACACACCGAATAAACATATTCGCGAAGAGAATAATAAAGCGCACTTGTCGGCCCGATCGAGCAGGTTCAAACACTTTCGTTATCCGCCAGCCACAGTAAGAATCTCAACGCGATGAGAAGCGAGTGTGACCATTATTATCTTTTTAAAATTAACTTAATCCATAAATGAATTAAATTGATTTTTATAATATTTAATGATTAGCTTCATTGTGCATTTATTAAATAGGCTAAAAATTTTCATTTATATAAGTTTATTTACTATTTAACGTTTCTATTTAGCCAATTTGAGTATTGTTAGTTTTATTTAATTTCAGTATTAATTTAAAAAATGTTAGTTATCATTATTCTCGGTTTTCGCAGTTTAGGTTTAAATGATATTTTTTTAATCAATTTTATAAATCATTTTCTTCTCGTATTTGAGTATTTATCAAATGATTTTTCTATAAATTTTAATATTGCTATCTTTTTCGTATCGAAATATTCTTTTATTGTTTTTTTTAATCAATTCTCGTATTTTCAATTCCTTTAAAAAACAATTACCCTTCTTTTTTCATTTCATTTTTTGGTTATTATTGTTCGCTTGCTCGTGCTTTTAACATTAAAATATTTTTTAATCCCATTATAATTTATCCCTTCTCTCCCAAAATTACCTCTGAACTTTGCCATCTTTTTTTTCGTCATGGGCGTTCAAAATCAAGGGAGTACAACAATAATTGAATATTAAACGATGAGACGCGTGAACAGTTAGTATTTCTGCATTTTCGGTCCAAAAAATATTTTTTTTATCAATTTCCGAATTAATTGTCCTTTCGTATTTGAGTATTTCTCAAATGAATTTTCTCTGAATTTTAATATTGCTATTTTTTTCGTATCGAAATATTCTTTTATTGTTTTTTTAAATCAATTTTCGTATTTGCATTTTCTTTAAAAAACAATTATCCTTCTTTTTTTCATTTAATTTTTTTGGTTTTTATTCTTCGCTTACTCGTCCTTTTAACATTAAACATTTTTTTCCGCATTTTAATTTGTCTCTTCTCTCCCAAAATTACCTCTGAACTTTGCCATATTTTTTTTTTTTCGTCATGGCCGTTCAAAATCCTGTTATTTAAAGGAGTATAAAAATAATTCGATATTAAACGATGGGACGCGTAAACAGTTGGTTATTTCGGAATAAAGAGGCACGCGGTCGTATCTAAGCGGGAAAGAGGACGATATTGCGCCGGAAATATACGTATGTGGCATTTTACATATGACGAGGTACGAGACGATGTAAGAGAGGGAAAAAAAGAACGGCCATCGCTCTTGCTGTTCCCTCTCCGTGATGCGAAAATTTGCTATATACAGTGAGAAAGTTCGCGGGAGTGTTCGCGCTCGAGAGGGAAGAGTATGTGGCATACGCGCCGCTTTTTTACGACCAACTAAGCCCCTGTTATACGCATGTAAATCCGCCCGGTGAAAAATTCCGGAAAGATTCGGTCGCGAACCGTTGAACTCTCTGGGGAAAAATATTGCGCTCGTATACATATGTATTTATGGACATGGATAAATTATGCCAAACAACTTAGCTACTTTTTGTATATTAGGGGGGAATCGTGTATTAAAATGTTAAACATTCAAATTACAAAGTTATTTGTCTATATTTCTGTTTTATAAATAAATATACATATATATATATATATATATATATATATATATATATGAATATATAATATATTTAATAATATATTATACATTTCTTACGATATTATATAGTAATTATTTTATATTTTTATTAATATATAGTGAATGTATTTACTTATAGATTATATATTGATTAATACATTTATATATTTTTTACATAACTTTGAGATAGCTAAATTACACAAAAATAAAACGTCGTTAATGAATAATTTTACCGAGCCCGAACAAAGCGAAACCTATTTTTGAATAAACACGTACGGGCGAGAAAAACATGATTGGTTTCTATTTGGGTCGTTGTTCAATTATAAAGATTGGACCGCGATTGATAGTGCTCAATTAATCATGAGCTCGAGTTTTTTTTATTAAAAAAAGGGCGATTTTTTAGTTCGCAAAAATGATTTTTTAATTGAAAACAATACTTTGTAATCGTCTAATTAAATTTTTTAAATACAATTCTTAATAATTCTTCAATTGCAAAATAAATCATGATAATTCTTGAATTTACAATTAATTCTTTGTAATTTTCATTTGTAAAATGATTCCTAAAAATTCGTTAATTCAAAAAAAAACTTCGTATTTTATTTCACATTGTTTTATTAAAAGACAAAACGACCGGTTTGAAAAATCACCGAGCAATATAACTTCCTGCCGGATCCCGTTCGTTTCATGCTCGATAGAGAAAAATCGTTAATGAGCTGACCACACATGCCTACAGCGTCTAGAAAAGCTGCCCACATGGCCGGCGTCGTTAGAGAGATCTCTATTGGCCTATGCAAATAATAAATCCGGGAGTAACATACACCTGTGGGAAAATTTGCCAGGGAGGTGGGGGATTCTGGAAACATCGATTGTGGACAGGTTGTCCCCACTGCTTGGCTGCCCAAACTTGCCACGTATACACACGCGATAAGACTGTGCCAGTGGATTTTTCGTCATTGAGTACATTGAGTCGGGTACATCGACCCCCCGAAGGGCAAAGCGATCGTTCAAACGTAGAAGAAAAATTACACCCGTCAAGTTCTTACTAACCGGCGAACTTGTCACAAAGAGAACCGGACAACCGAAGAGACGAGTTGATAATCCATGGAATCCGGAAATTGGCCGGAAGTAATTATCGTGACGACCGATCTAAGATCTCAATATTACCAAAGTTCTAAACACCCTTGTAGATTCGACGGATGTCGTTATCAGCCATAACGATCGGGTCGTGCAAAAATTTCAAAATCCACGAAGGAACAATGACCAAACGTTGTACATTCGTTGTTGATCGTCATGTTGGATTCGTTGGAATACGCCCTTTCGTAAATCCGGGTATTAAACGTGAGCAGGTATATTTACAACCGTAACTAGCCAGCAAGTTGTTGATTTGGGTCAGGGACCAGGGTCACAAGCCGGACCTGTCACCGAAAAGAAATCACGAAGAAAACTTGGGCACATGATGAAATCCCATTGAACGACTACTTCCGTCCACGTCTGGATCTACTACTCATAGAGGCCAATGGACATGAAGAAAAAAAAACAAAGTAGAAGTTGAGATCAAACACGATCTTCTAGTTTGTGGGGCGTAACGGGTCATGGATCCTCAAGGGGTCACGGTGAGTCGCGCGCGCGACCTCTTCATCAAGGGTCGTATCTTGTATCCGAGTCGATGAATATCCGCAAACCGTCCGGTCACCAAACTCGTCGCGACACTCTTCTTACCTCTCCCTATCCCGAGTCAAACGAGAATTCAATGAATGGAAAATATCCGTACTGGAACTTGGAGTTTCACAGATATCGTATAAAAAGACCTGTCCGAAGATTGGCCGAGAAGCGGAAGGGCTCGAGTTTAGAATAGAGTTGACCCTGGATGACCGGGTGTGTCGCATGTAATACTCGCTCCGACGTTACCGTCGTTAGCACGTGTCCGGTACAGAAGTCCGGTATCGGTGGGATACCTGTTGTAGGCGAGTTACCCAGAAAACGACTGGACGCAGTTGGACCAGGTAACACGCCGTTGCGAATTAACGAGTGGACGAAAGGCTGCTCCAATCAAGAACGCCGGTTGAGTTTCTATTGATTCAATTGTGCAGGCTACACTCGGGGCCTTGCGTCGAGAAGGAAACTGGTCTGGTTGATCAGCGAACTTCCGGTTAGCGATTCGGTGAGGATTGAAACAGATCTCGTGTCAAAAGGAACACTCGAAGGGTCAGGGATTGATTCCTGGGTCATGGACAAGTTCACCAAACTATATATCTTTATCCTACTTCGCTTTGACCTGACACAGGGTCAAATGGGGGTTTCCCATAGCCCCGATGTATGACTATTTCCCAAACGCTATTTTCGGAAGGAATGTTGATGAAGCAGTCTGGACAGTCTTCTTGTTGGTTTAGACGCTATGGTGATTCTCCTTCAAGCGTTTTATCACGTTTCAACCATGTGTGAAACAATTTCAACCATTTTGCAATGAGTACTCACTGATTAAGAAAGTTAGGAATCGGATGTCGAAGTTTTGTCGCGGTTTTGTTTAATGGGGTCGGTTGCGCGTGACCGTTGTTTTTGTCAGTAGGACTTTTTTTTATTATTTTGTCCAGCATTTTATAAAATATTCGTAGAGGGCGCCAAAGTCGAGGACGCAAAACAAAAAAATGTTCTCATGGTGGACAGATAATCTCCGTAACTGCTCGATCGATTTTGATAAAACTTTGTACGATCCTTTATTATGGTGTTTTGTGTGGTAATTCACCACATTAACGAACATTACATTGTACACATTTACAGAACATAAACCGTGCAAAAATAGGTCAAGGTTTTCGAACGATACTTTTCCAAAGCTGTCATTTATTTACTCATTATCGATTTTTATCAAACGGTGGTGAATAACCACGTGACAAACCTTCCTCTTCAAAACGACGTTTTTCGTTTTTGTTTAAAAATTCCAGATCCAGAGATTATCTGTCCGACATGAGAACATCTTTTTTCGCAGCCTCAACTTTGGCGCCCTCTACGAATTTTTCAGAAAATGCTTGAAAAAATAAAAAACAATTTTCTTACTCTATACCGTTTACCCGACGTTCTGGATAAAAATTCATCGTTACATCTAGCATACAAACGTAGAAAAAAAATCCAAATATTCTTCCTGTTTTTCGCTCTCTAGACTAGACAGCTGCCTAGTCTATATCAACACGGCAAAACTAAAGGACCGAAAAATTAGGCCAGTTTGTCGTTCTTTGTCTTCATCAGCGCAAATTAAATGAAAATACAAAGAGGATCAAACCGGTGTTGCAATCACTGGTAATATCGTATACCCGGCTAGATTGAAAGACCTCGGCACAATCGATTCATTGAATCTTGATGACGATCGTAATACACGACGGCGTTTCGTTCCTTCGTAGTTATAACTCTCGTACATGGGTACACAAACAATACGGAACATATTGAGACACGCTTCATCCATCAGGTTCGCGTCCATGATCAGGTTTTCCTCCCAAAGGTCTTTCTCGATGGCCTCTGAGCACCCCATCGAAGCGGACAACGAATTGCATCCGCGTACCCACGAGCCTTGTTCGCATCTCTCTCTCTCTCTATCTCTCTCTCTCTCTCTCTCTCCAACTGGTTATGGAGTTCCGGTCAGACTGCATCGCGCCCTCGGGGTCATCTGGCGCAACGACTTGGATTATAAGGTGAAGAGTGCAGCTAATGGTCCCGATGGCCGCACGACGACAACTCGATGTACGCCATAATAGTTCGGAGGTTTTGACCCCGATGTCTGACAGACACGAGCGCGTAATGGCAGCACGAGATGCCTCTTTATTTCCTGATTTTCTTTGTTCAACCCTACCGATCTCTCTTTTTCCACTCGTTCTCAAAAGGCTTCGATCACGTGATCATTCACGAGCATTTTTCGATTTTTGCTTACGAGTAGTTTTGAAAACGGTATTGGCAAGGTGATTCATCAAATTTACCCTAAAAGATAAAGTGCCAGTTTTTATTTTCGTACAAAAACTAATATTTGCTCAAATTTTGTCTTTGTATTGTTTCGATGGTATGAAAAATAGTTTTTTTTCCATTAACAGTTACACAATTAATAGACCACTAACTAAAATAGAATAAAAATGTGATGGGAATAAAAGAAAAATATAGTTTTATGAAGTGTCACCGGGTGTTGGAAAAGTCATAAATAATTTGGTAATATTACTATTTTTGTAATTCAAATACCAAAAAATAATAATCATACCAAATTATTTATGATATCTTCTTGAATCATTTATTTTTATTATTATTTTTTTTTAATAATTATTGGTAATATTTGGGGAATAAAAATATTTTATTCCGATCGTATTCGGTCTGAAACCATGAACAAGTGACTGTTCGGTGGATAAAATGATCGTTCATTTTTGGTACTGGAGAGAGGAGCCCGAAGCTTCATGGTAGACACCTATATCCTCTTTGCAGGGTGGTACAAAAGGAGATAGGGATGAGTAACGAGAGGAAGGACGGTAAAAGCAGCTGTGCACGAAGGGGTGGAGCAGCGCTTCAATTTTTCTCTTTCTATCCTACCTTAGATTCTCTCCGTGCGCTTTTCTCTCGCTTCTTCGACTTACACCGTTGCAAGGGTGGGAAACTCGACCGAGTCTCTTCGAGCATCATCACTTCGTTCCGAATTGTCCCGGTGAAGCTCGCTAACGTTCTTAACGTTGTACGCCCTTCGTACAATCGTAACCGCAATGAATTCAACGGAAATGGGCTTTTCAATTTCCCGAAACGGTTTGTCTTACTTTTACGTCATTCTATTTAATTAACCCCTTCTCGAATGAAAAAGGAAAAACGTATCTGTGATATTTCACTCGACATGTTCAAAAAAAGTTTTGTGGAGTTTTCATTAACTTTTAATTAATAAAAATATTTTTTTCGAAATTACGGAGAAGTTCTATGGATTATGAATTTTGGTACATTTTGTTCTCCATGGCAAATTTTATTATGCATTTTTATTCTTAAAAAAAAATAGTAAAAGCAGATTTGTTTTTTATTAACTTGAAAAAAAACAGATGTAATAAACTATAGTATTTAAATAGTGAAAAAAATGGTGACGAAGCAGCAACCTTTCAGTTTAAACATCATAAAAAATTAGGAATCCAAAAGAAGATGGATTGTATTGTTATTAAAAAATTTATTCCTAATTTAAAGATTCCATTGTATTTGAAGAAGCAGAATAAAAACGTAGCATTGCAATATTTGAATCCAGGTAAGAAAACTCTGAACAAAAAAGAGAACGGTACTTTTTAAAAATACAGAATCCAATTTCATGACAGAATTAATCATGGAGAACAGAATACAATAAAAATATAAAAATATATTCAATAAAATCAAAACGTCACAAAGGGTTCATTGCATCCATCCTTTTAAAAACATTTTTATATTCCAGTTTCAATACCGAAAAATAAAAGAAATAATTTCAAGTCACTGAAAAAAAAAAAAAATTGACCATTCAGATCAGCCACGCAGTATCATAATTTTCCAATAATAACAGGCGTACTTTTGGTCAAATCGATGATTATCAATGGAATTTAATAAAAAATTGATGTTTGCCGATTTTTCTTGAATTCTTCAGTTTTATGGTACGTGTACTACATTTTTCAGGTTTGCGCATCGTTCGTTATATCTTCCTACCCCCTACCCCCCCTCCCCCCCGCTCGCACTCTCTTTTTCTCGACGTCTCTGTGGGAGCTGAAAACTCCGAGAGTTTCTCCCGACTGATCTCTTTGCTCCGTGACGTATAATCGGGGTTCGATGTTACTCCTGGAGCAGCTGTTCTGGTATATGGCTTCTGACCGAGTCGCCCCAAGATTGATTGCAAGATTAGTCTAAGTACCGCAGCACCAGCTCGGGCCCACCGCGAAGGGGGTTTACCCTGCTCTCTTTATTTCTTTCTCTCTCTCTCTTTCTCTTCCCCTCTATCTTTTTCTCTCCTTCTGGTATTCGTTATACGATTGCTCTTCAATGCGTCCTTAGACATATGCCAATGCAGTCCTAGAGGAGCTTAGCATTTTCATTTATAGATTCAATACGATGGAACCGAGCCTTCGTAAACCCACATCCTCTTTTCTCCATCGTTCCATTCGAAGTCGTCTTTGTTTTGAACACTGCATCTTTCTTGAATCACTGTATCAGATTTATAAGCTTGGAAAATCACAATAGACTGTTGGACCTCCTGAGACACGACTTTTCTTTATTTTCATTTTTTTTTTTTGATCCTTTGGCACGTGGTCACGCACAAAACATCAAACGTTCGAAACCAATAGGTTCAGTGGAAATATTCAAATTTTCTGAATGCAGAATTTCGAAAAATTCGAATCGCTATTAATTTTCATGTTTAGTGTATTTGTTTGATTTTTTTTTTAAATATGATGTATATAAAATGTTCATGTATATCAAAAAGCATGAATTTTTTATCGAGGAATAAATAAATTATCGAGAAAATGTTTGCTCATTTATTTATGTATGTATCGAATATGTTTTTGAATAAATTTCAGTCGAAGATATTAATAATTGACGAAGTTATGAAAGATATCGTGAACAGCCTTCTTGAACGTGAGGGGCTCAACGGTGCACTTGATTTTAACTGTCCATCTTATAAAAACGAGTTCTTTCTTTTAATCAGAAATTGAAAAGATAAATTTCGATTTTTCCTATCTTTCGACCTTTTTTTTATTCATTTTTTTAAGATTAAGATTTTTTCAGTTTCATTCCTGATTATTTTATTTTTCTTTATTCGTGGATAAATATTGAATAGTATTTGTCCGAACTTTTTGGTATTTCAATCATCAGAAAAACGAAGTTTTGTTTGATTTCGGGAGACCAATTATATAATTGTTGTTGATAGGTATTACAAACAATGTTCATAAGAAAATTGTTGATCAAGGGTAACCTAATATTACGTTGAATGAGAGTATGAAATTTGAAAGCAATCTGTTCATGAAATGTCAAAAAATCATAATATGAACATTACCAACGTCACCGTTTTGAACGACGTATAATAAGTATCGAGAAAAACATGTTTAAAGTTTTATCAATCATCAATTTCTGTAAAATTGTAAACTTTCACAGTAGCATAACCCCTTAAAAAGATATCTGAAGCGAAAAGTTTCGAAGAGTGAACACAAAGGGATTTTCCGAAGGGATTATGTCAGAACTGCTGTATCGTCCGCTAAGAAAATTATCTTGGACAGTTCGAAATGAACGCGAACCTTATCGAAACTGACAGATACAATAATAACGAAAAAAGGACTCTTGCAAGACGTAGAGGGATTTCGCCTGAAACAACAAATGTCAATCATGCTCTCATCTTTTGAGCAAGCACGAAACCTCCAAACTCGACATTTGTAAAATAAATACGACTCCGGAAACAACATCTTACCATCAGAGTCGAAATACTGCCAGTGACTTCATCAGGGAAGTTTGAAAATTGTAATTTCGTCGATTTCTTCGGAATCCTGATTTCATTGATAATGAAAGATTTCGGAAACTTTGAATTTACAAAAATCATTCTGTGGTGATTTTTTGTAGGTTATAATGATTTTTATAGTTTATGGTGACTTTTATGATTTTAAAAATTGTTTACGATAGTTTCAATGACGTCGAAAAACTTTTATAATGACTTCAATGGCTTCAACATTTTTGTACGATGACTTCTAATTTTCTGTCGTTTATGAACACTCCAATTCGCAAACAAATCTTTTTTTATCGTGACAATTGACCGAGGTTTGACAAATTTTGTAAAGGACCAATGCAAACCGTTTTTTTTTAAAAACAAATGACTGAAATTGATTTTTGAAGGTAAAAATTTAACATAATTCTACAGAATGCAATACAGGAAATTTCTGTAACTGCAATGACACATCCGTTTACACGCGAGTTTTATTATTAATAAAGATTTTTTGTTATATTTCTGTAATTAATTTTAAAAATCTTTTTTAATCTCATTTGTATGTGACTTTCAGATTATATATAAAATAATAATAATAAATACGATATAAAATAGGGGCCCTGTAATAGCAATACTCATGGGAAAGAAAAATTGAAAATCGAAATGTTTTTTTGGCTTCCAATTGTGAGCCAGGGTCCACAAATCCGAAGTAGATTTGCCTATTTCACTTAATTTCGAAGTATGGCAACTTATTTTGCAACGATGAGTTGAATATCTTCCAGTATTTCGACGAGACAGTAAAAAAAATCTTATCGAAACTTGACCCCACCGCGAATCAAATGATACAGCCGAATCATCCAGCATATCGGCTTCTCTGGATCCTCGATCAACGAGTAATAAAAATAAAGAATCGGAGAATATGTAATCATGAAGCGAAAAAAACATTCTGAAATATCATATCTGCTATAACATTGAAGTTTGTGTGCCTTTCCAATGTAAACAAAATATAAATTCTTTTCAATCCTTTCCAATGATTTTTCAATTTTATTTTAATTACTTTATAATTCCTTAACTTCTTTTTCACCAATTTATTTACAAAAATCCCGCCAACGTTTTAACATATTTTTATCATACATACTCGACTTCGTTTCGTTCGATGAAAAATTTTTTTAACGATGATTGAAATAAAAAATTAACATAAAACGAAACTGATGCATTCAAACTTCGAAAACCACTGAATTCCACGGTTTTTTCGTCGAATTTCATCGGACCTGCCTTTACAACGAAACATTTTTATTTTTGCCTGAATCTATAATTGTTCGGGTGTGCGTTGGAATGAGTATCTGCCAGAGTCTACCGTGATGTTGAATACAAATGATTCCTGCAACGGTGTGATTAAGATCGTAGCTATCGTACCTTTATAACGAGGGAATTTTTATCTCGTTCTAGTCATATCTATCTATACGTGTAGACACAACGTATACAGGGTGTCTCGTAAATAATAGATGACCCCGCAAATTGTTTAAATCTAACCTCAAAAATCTTACACCTTAATTTTTTTTAAATTCTTAAGCACCTAAATTCCGTTAAACTTAAGAACGAAAGTTGATGAAAATTCAGCCTAAAAATTCATTATTTAGAAAAAAACCAAAAATCGCATCTGGTATTCCAAAAGTGAAACGTACATCTGATAGAAATATTCAAGAACGTTGAATCAGAAATCTGATTGGAAATACTTCATGGACACAGTGATCAAATTGAAGTCTTTACGTTTATTTAGGTTTTTTGGATTTCCGTGGGTCTTTTGGCTTCGTTTGGGTCTTTTTTTGGGTCCGTCCACAGTGACTAATTTGATATTGGAATCGTTCAAGTTTACTGGGGTTTGTTTGGGTTTGTTTGAGTTTCCTCGAAATTGTTTGGGTTAACTTTGGGTTTCTTCGGGTTTGTGTGAGTTTGTTTGAGTTTCTTCAAAGTTCTTCGGGTTTCTTTGGGTTCGTTTGAGTTTCTCTAGGTTTGCTTACAAATATTGAACCAATTTTTCGAAAAACATGCAAACAAATGAATTTTAAGACCACACGTGACTGAAAGGCTTCACGATTATCCATCGAATCGGGGTTAGGGCCCTTGCAATCTGCAATTGTACTGTTATCCATTATTCACGAGACACCCCGTAAACTCGGGTGTATCGTATAAACGTGTATAGCGTTGTAAAGGTCCTTCGGTGGTTCTGGCACGAGATATTGCCCCCTGAAACGATACGACCACACAAACTCGAGTGTAAAAGCGATTTTGCCGAGATTCTTCTCGTGTGTGGTGTCCGTCTGACAAATGGACCAAAAGCTCGTTTCTCTTTTTTCCATCTCTCTCTCTCTATCTCTCTTTATCTCTCTTTCTTTTTTTTCTTCGAGCTTAAGGAACGAGATACGCTTCTTCGAGAATTTTCACGACTATGAGGCTGCCCAGAGATGCGCCCCGAACGAGGATCTCTTCAGGCTCTCCCGTGATCGCGCGGTGCACCGAGGAAAGGGCTTTTGAGAGAAATGAACCTGTTGCGGAAGTTTATGAGCGACATTAACATACTTTGTCGGGTTTGGCGGAGTCCCGTGGAACGGGGAAGGAGAAACGTTGATGCTCGCCGATCCTCTTTCCCTCGAAACGGTGCTCGAGTTTCGAGAGTATACGAGAGGTAAAACCGGAGAGGGAAAGTTCGAATCTTTTCCCGGTGCAACCTTTGCTTCCTCCTCTACGTGAGGGCTCGATACCTCCCTCGACGTTTCAATATCGCTGGATACACCCACAAAAAATATATATTCACCTACGTGTTGCACTTGTTGCGCTCCTCCTGTCGTCACGTGGATTACGTTGTACATACACGATTTTCAACCATCGACGTTTCATACTTTCGCCATTTCGATTTTCGAGAAATTTTATCGTGAAATACCTAGTCAAAATACATTTCGATGAGAAACCCAATTTTTTAATCATTTCAATTTTCGATTTGTAACTAGCCATTGTCAAGTTTCAATTACCTCGAATTTTTAACAGAAGAAATGGTTTATTAATTTTCTTATCACAGAAGAAGTTGAAGAAAAGAGTGAGGTGTTTTTGAAAAATCTCAAACGATTTCTTTCTTCGAGAAAGAATTTTTTTTCACATTTACAAAATAAAAAATTAACTGGCGTTTCAGTATTTGGGTTTCTTTTTTTATATTGTATGTAGTTTCAAATTGAAAATTAATAAATTTGATGTTAATTACCTACTACAGTGAATATTTAGAACTCAATATTTATCATTCAATATTTAAAACTAAAGTTTCAGCTCACACTTAAACTTTCGATTCTTTACCTATCCACAAAAAGATTCAGTCCAGATATAATTTCGTTAACATCTATATTAAATATATAAGATTGAAATTTCAATTACCATTTAAGTGTATTTAAAAATATTACATATAAAATATTTAAATTGCCCTTTTCCTGTAAAGAGGAACAAACCCAAATTTCAGTTTCTCATAAATTAGTTTTTATCTCTCGTTTTTTAATAATCAAAAACTCCGACTCATTTTCGAAATTCGTGTACAGGAGTGAAAAATGTCAATTCGTCGCCAAGATACTTGGGTGACAAACATTTCGTTCGGTGCACAGCTGCGTCCGCGCATTCGGGTCGATTATTTGATCGCACACGTCCGTACGTTTGATTGTGTACGAAGGAAGAATGGAGTTGAAGGAGGGAGCCAAGCTGTGAAAATAATTACATCTCGAAAGACACTGCCACGAGGAAAGAAAAGTAAGTACCTCGAGTGAATGGAGAACGACGAGAGAAAGACAAAGATAAAAGGGAAGAGGGATGAAAAAAAAGAACGAAAAGAAAAAAAAACGGTTCCCAGGATTCGAATGGCTTCGTGTGTCTCCTATAAAGGGAAGAGATTGTTCTGGTGGGTTTTCGAGGATGAGGACACGGAGGGAAATAGACGAGGGGCTCTGTCTCTCTTGCCAAACTCCGAGACGGTTCTCCTCGCGCTCCTGGATCCACACTGGATATGATCGCTGGGGCGAGAACCGGGGGAATCCATCGCGATGCATCTGCCCCTTCGCTGTAATGATATCTAGCAGTGTGCGCAACCAAAAAAAAAATAGGAAAAAAAATCTATTGAACTCGACACTTGGCCATCAATTTAGCTCGTAAATGACATTTTCGTTTCTCGCTGAGGGAGACAAAAAATTACCTCGCACTTTTTTTCCCTCCATCCCGATAACTCACGCGTGTCCTGAAAGTTACACCGGCGAACTTTTCACGAAAAATGAGGTTTCGCGAGTCTCCAACGTGCCCTTTATGTCCTCGCAGCTTCTTTTCGTTCAAAATACTCGACATAGCCCTTTCTCAACTTTTATCGTGACGTTTAGATATTTTCAATGATTTCGGATGCGTTCGTTTCTTTTTTTGCATATCTTCCCGAGGGGAATTTGGAATGATTTTTGTATCACGAATTTGATAGTTTTTATATTACGAGTTTAGAATGATTGTGAAATTTAGAAGTCAGAATTATTTAAAAATTACGAATTTGGAATTATTTTGAAAGTATGGATTCACAATTATTTAAAAATTATGAATACGGTGCGATTTTGAAATTATTCTGAATTTGCAAATTACAAATTCAGAATTCTTTTTCTATTACGTAAGCCCTTCGATAGTGAAATCGTTATTTAGGCTAGGTATCTCTAATTCATGGCTTGCAAAATGTCTTCCTTATATCGCCTAAATATTTTTTAAATGTTGTACACAATAGAGGTCAACATTCACAAATATCCAAACACAAATATCCAGAGAAAAAACTAATTGTTTTGTTTAATGTTCATAACAAACGAACATATAAATAAAAGTGTTGCTCAAGAAAAATACTTCTTCATAAACTTACCTACTCCATTGTTTAAACAATGATAAATGTTTTTTCAGTAAAAAAAAAATCGAGAAATGTCGAAAAATTTTGTATGTATCCTAACGAGCAGAACACGTATTACTTGGATTTTCTTCGACCGATTAATCTTCCTCCGCAGCGACATTTTCGATATTCTTTTTTTTTCGTACGCCCCCGTGTTCGAGGATAATTCTTTTTGGTTCTCTTCCACGTTGACACGATGACGTTTGACGTCACTCCGATGTGCTCACGGGAAGCAAGCAAACGACTCATCCTCGCTATGTAAGCTTATATGAACGAGCGTTTCTCGAAGAAAATCGGCATCGCACGGAAAATCGCAGCAAAACCTGGACTTTCGGGGAGAGAGGGGGGGGGGGGGGGGGGGGGGGGGGGGGGGGGGGGGGGGGGGGGGGGGGGGGGGGGGGGGGGGGGGAGAATTTCGTAGAAAAAGAATTTTCGGATTTCGTGGCGAAGCGAGGCGAGGGGGAGGTTCAGAGATTCTTTGAAGCGGTTCTCATGCACAACTAGTTCCTTGAATTTCGAAATATTCGAATTTTCGTAAGAATACACTATATTTGAGAAAAAATAAAAAATAATTTTTTTTTTGCACGATTAAAATCCTTATTATTGTAAAAGTGTTATTACGAACATTTATTGAATTTCTGTTTAGCCTCTTCTGGTCTTTCTATTTTCCAAAAATTCGTTTGAGAAAATACAGAAGGGCACAGGGAAACTGCGAAAAACGGGTGTCGATGAAAATTGATCAATTTGACAGAGTTTCAGATAAACGAAAAATGCTTTTTAGTTATCGATATGCCAGTTCGCGGTTAAGTGGTCACCCATCCAAGTATTGGCCGAAATATAAAGTTTTTGTTGAACCATTTTATGGTTATGCATTTTTAAATATCTATTTTCTATTATTTATTATATGTTGTTGATTGTGTTATTTATTGTCAATTAATTATGTTATTCTACGTTAATTATGTTATTTGATATTTTGTTTATTTCTTATTGTTAATATTATTTATTATCTACTCTTAATTACATTTACATTCCAATCAATCCTTTCTAATATTTGTTTATCGTAGTATCGCCATTTGGCAATCGAGTATGGTTTTGGAGGAAAAAAAGGACTACGTTTTTCTTTATTCTTGCCTGTAGTAGAAGAACCTCTGTAGGGGTAGTTATACACCGAGGAAGGTTCCTCGTCGTTTGTGCGCTTGCCGCTCTCGCACCCTGCAATTATGCGCGCATCGGATGAAAGAAGACGGATGGTCTAGTATTTAGTTTTTGTTTCTACGTTTTCTTCGCCGTCGGCTTCGTCGTCCTCATACTGTAGAACGAAAATCTCCGGGTGCATTTTCGAAGCATGACAAACATTGGCTACGGAGCCCCAAAGAATTTCCCTTGAAACGGTACCCTTGTCAGCCACCTACGGAACAATTTGGTAAAATTGAAATTCTAAGTGGAATATTCGATGTTGGTTGCGCATACCGTAAGACTTTGTCTTCATCTGAGACGATAAAACATATTTTTTTTAATTCGACAATTATCTTTTTTTAACATTCTTTTACTATCCAGTATTCCGTTTTTATTTTTTTATTTTTTACTGTTAAGTTTTCAGTTTTTATTCTCCGATTTTTTACTTTGCAGTTTCGGCGTTAGATTCTGTGATTTTTGAAAATTGAGTTTTGAATGATGGTTTATTTGAATTTAGATTTTTTATTTGAATTTTTATTTTGGATACTCCAAAGCGGCATTTTAAAGAAGATATATCAGGCTTCAGTTTACTGTATTTTAATATTTTTTTCAATTTTTTTTTCTACCCGGTACGGATTTTGGTACGTGGCCGTTTTTAGGACTTTTTTCGATCCTCGCAAATCCGGCGCCGGTTCTAAGAAAATTTTTGTATTTTTTTTTACTCAGAAAAACTTGAAAGGGCAGATAGAAGCTCCATATTGGTTTTTAAAAAAATGTTTTGCGATTTTTTTTGGGAGTTATTTCATTTTTTGCCCAAAATGACAAATTTTGCAAAATTCAAAATAACCCGAGAACGATAGGTTTTAAGAGGAAATGTTATGAATACAAAAAACTGCGTATTTCTATAATAAATCGCCTGGACTTCTTTCCTGACATTTATTTTTTTCTCGAGTATTTTTTCGAAATTTACGAGTCAAATTTTTTTCTTTCAGGCCTATAAAATGTTTTAAGGCACTTATTATTAAAACA
>JAPYZJ010003420.1:0-16463 GCA_030522765.1 Ophioninae sp. B BG-2022a | reverse complement strand
CAGTTTAATCACTCACCGGGCGTATTTATTTTCTAACTAGCTGAAGGAATTAACTGCAAATTACTCTCTTTCTTATTTATTTTTTGCTGCAAACTCCAATACAGTGTCGCGAGAACGATGGCGGCGTCCGAATTAACAACAGAAAACACTGCCATATCTTGGCAAAGTTAGTAATATTTCATTGGGCCATTTCTCCTCTATGGTCATCTGTCCTCGAATTACCCTAAAGGTTTCTCCGTTTGGTCTGTCCTCATGAAAGTTCGCGGCGGGATCATAAATCATCCCTGATAAATGGAATTTCATGTAGAAGGAATGGAGAAGAGGTTTCGCGGGGTTCGCTGACGTGGGCGGTCTCGTTTGGCCCACATGCTGCACAAGCCGATACGGGTGCGAATAACGAACGGTAGCTAAGGATCCTTGAGGAGTTCCGCACCTGTTTGCCCGTGTCGAGATCTTCTCTATGTGACATGCACGCGTTCAGTTCCGTTAATTCTTTAATTAATTAACGACCGACGAGTCGGGCGGAACCGTAGCCTGGTTGACTGGGTTGAGGGTACGCCGTTCCTCAGATCTGGTCCTCGTCTTCCCCTTCTTCAGCCATTCCCACACGGCGGCTATCATTTTCACTCATGCTTATACACACCCACGCTCATTTATGCAAACCCGGATACACTTTGGATTTTTGTTGCGGTCAAAGATCGCGGGTACGAGATTTTTCTAAAGACAAAGGGATGGCGTTGAGCAGAAAGCTCAAAAACCCGAATTTGAATAATCCGAAACTACAAATTTTGTAAATTTCGTAAAGGTTTACGAAATTTGTTTGTTTGGGTTTGTTTGGGATCGTCAGTTTGATTTTAAACAAACCCAAAAATTTACGAAATTCGTAGTTTCGGTGTATTCAAATTCGGAATTTTGAGCAGTCTGGTCATGGGGTTGGAAAGCCGAACTGCGAATAACCAGAAGGCTCAAAATCTCGAATTTGAATATTCCGAAACTACAATTTTTCTAAATTTCGTAAAGGTTTACGAAATTTGTTTGTTTGAGTTTGTTTGGGATCGTCAGTTTGATTTTAAAGCCTTGATTTGAAAAAATAAAAAACTTACCAAATTCGTAGTTTTGGTGTATTCAAATTCGGAATTTCGAGCCGTCTGGTCATTCGAAATTCGCGTTTCCTACCTGACCCCAAAACAAAAAGTGAGCTGACTTTTTTATTTTTCTCGAAAAGTATGTATTCATCGATATATACCCGAGCAGAAATCTGATGGGGAGACCCCAAATCCTAACGTATCCCTATAGGGATTTTATAGGGACACCGCAATTATAGACTCCTCGTTCGAATCCTCATGAATTCCCCTCTATTTTCCGACCCCGGTCATTTAACAATTTATCACGGATTATTGTTTCAGGACCACTGAAATCATTAAATACTTGTTAATAACTGTAAAATATTGTTATAAATAATTGTAGAAAAATGAAACATTAAGAATAATTCAAATTGAATTTTTTTTCTCACTAGGATTTATACCTAGGAATCCAATAGGGATTTTCCCTATGAAAATCCGTTATACAAGCG
Source organism: Ophioninae sp. B BG-2022a (assembly GCA_030522765.1). Lineage (NCBI taxonomy): Eukaryota > Metazoa > Arthropoda > Insecta > Hymenoptera > Ichneumonidae > Ophioninae sp. B BG-2022a. The sequence continues at coordinate 14,890 of JAPYZJ010003420.1, read as the reverse complement.
TGACGTTCCAGTATGGTGACCCAATGCGATGTCCCATTGGATCCCAATCATTGATTAGGAAAGAATTCAAGAATCCGTTTGGATCCCTATCAAAATTTCTTCACGTGCTTTGCCATCAAAAAGAAAATACGTTTAACCTTTGTACAAACCCAAACAAAACCCAAACAACACCCAAACAAACTAAACACGCCAAATAGCTGATAAACGTCAAAACGTACAGGACACGAGTACCAACGTAAAAAAACATAAAAATAAATAAAAAATTTAATGTATAATACAAATATCCCGGGAAATTTGAAATAACATTGTTTTTCTTTTATTAAATCGATCGTGCAATATTTATCGCATTATATAAATATCCCATCCATCGTGGTCGCAGCTCTATTTCGAAGCCGCTATTCTGGTAACCGGTAAAGAAACGTGCCCCGCTCGTCTTTTCCAGCGCGCTCAATCGATACTCGTAGATATCACTTTTTTTTTTTTTTTCGTTTTTCGTTTTTCATCGAACAAACGTAGTACAGTCTCGTAGTAAGTGTCTCGTACATTGAGGACTGGAAAATATCACCGCCGCGGTCTTGTCGCGGCTTTACTCTCCTCTCGGAATTTATTGCCTAGTATGAGCGTCGCGGGGCTGATTCGGCATCGACTCTCCCGGCAGCAGGAAGTCCCAACGCCGTAGAGACGCGCTTTCCCCGCAATAAACCATCGTCGAAGGCAGTCCAGTCGATAGTGAAGATCGCGGTGCGAGTACGCAACGACGCAACTGCGCAACCTCGTTTACCCCACTGTTATACATTTAAACGCACTTCGGAATGATCTTCCTTCTACGTCGCGTTATTTTTTTAAAGATTTTTCGCACTTGCTGGGGTTGGGTAGGAAACACGAAATTCGATTGACCAGAAAGCTAAAAATTGCGAAACTACAAATTTCCTAAAGGTCATGCCAGCAAAAGCACGAAATTTTTTTGGGTTTGTTTGGGTTCGTTGGTTTGAATTTGAACCCTTGATTTTAAACAAACCCAAAAATTTACAAAATTTGTAGTTTCGGAATATCCAAATTCGGAATTTTGAGCAAAAGCACGAAATTTGCTTGGGTTTGTTTGGATTCGTTAGTTTGAATTTGAACCCTTGATTTTAAACAAACCCAAACAAACCCAAAAATTTACAAAATTTGTAGTTTCGGAATATTCAAATTCGGGATTTTGAGCAAAAGCACGAAATTTGTTTGGGTTTGTTTGGATTCGTTAGATTGATTTTAAACCCTTCATTTTAAATAAACCCAAATAAAACCAAAAATTTACAAAATTTGTAGTTTCGGAATATTCAAATTCGGGATTTTGAGCAAAAGCACGAAATTTGTTTGGGTTTGTTTGGATTCGTTAATTTGATTTAAAACCCTTAATTCTAAACAAACTCAAATGAAACGAAAAATTTAGAAAATTCGTAGTTTCAGAATATTCAAATTCGTGATTTTGAGCCTTCTGGTCATTCGAAGTTCGGATTTCCTACCCCACCACACTCCGAATGATCAGACGGATCAAAATTTCGAATTTGGATATATCCTACCGAAACCACAAATTTCGTAAATTTTTCGGTTTGTTTAAAATCACGGATTTGAAATCAACGAACCCAAATTTCGTAAACCTTTACGAAATTAGGATATTTTATAACCTACCTATATTACCTTTTATTGAGATATTTGGAAAAACGAACTTTATTAGAATCCTGATGAAGATGCTAATCAAGACAAGCCTTTATCTCAATGAAAAATACCCCGATAATTTCCGGATAAGTTTTTTCGTCAGCCTTCAGTAGACAACACCATAACACGAATTTTGACGAACCCTGGTTCGACGATGACCTCATCTCTTGGGAAGTGGCCAATATCTAGTTTTGGACGAACCAAAAAATGGTACACTTGGTAAAAACGATATTTTCCGGGTTGCTTTCAAGAACGCGATACCAGTCGAGTGTTTCATTGAAGACGAACTTGGCGAGTGTCCAAATCAAACCAGGGATTTCCCGATCACATTTCTTCTCGAGTCTTCACGAATTTCCTACTAGCACGAATCGTTCGAAGATCGGGGTTACTCTCATTACCAAGGCTTCAACGGAACACCCACGATCTTTACTTGTACCCGTAGATACGTTCGTGCACGTTCAAATTCAACTTTTAACAAGAGAATATAACTGTAACCGCCGTGAAGATTTGATAAATTGAAATTCACGCAAACATAGCGGATCCCGTACGGCATACTACGCCAATATCATGCAATACCTGCGAGCATAATAGGGCCAGTATAAATACGAAGGTATTAAGTACATTTGAGGTGCCCGGATGAAATAACCTGCGAAACACCCACGGGGCTTGATGGACGTCCGGGTAGATAAATAGTTTCAAGCGACGTTAAACTTCCAGAGATTATATACAGTCCCACTCAAAAGTATTTGGCCACAGGAAAATACATTTTGTTAAAGTTCGATTTAATTAAAATACTTTATTATTATTTTAACTATTTATTTTTAGTTTAAGTTTAGTCTAAGTTTTAGACACGATAGTTTTTTTTTAAATTTTGAACTCATCTATGTGTCCACCTTTATTTTTCATGACAGCCTCAAAAACTTCGTCAACCAATTTCGACAATAACACTATTTAGGTCTTATGACCAAGAGTCGACGAGTAACGATAAGGTGTTTATGATTCTACCGTAGATAAGTATTTTGTAGTGAAAGACATGAAACCTAAAAAATAGGTTTTTTTAAAATTATTGTTTGTAACTTGAATAAAATGGGACTGGGTAGGAAACACGAACTTCGATCGACCAGAAGGCTCAAAATTTCCGAAACTACAAATTTTCGAAAGGTCCTAAGAGTAAAATCATTAATTTTAAACAAACCCAAACAAATCCAAAAATTGACAAATTAGTAATTTCGGAATAATCAAATTCGGGATTTTGAGCCTTTTGGTCATTCGAAGGTCGGGTTTCCTACCCGACCCCAATAAAATGCAGGTGGCCAAATACTTTTGAGCGTTAGTGTACATATATACATAAATAAATAAATAAATATATATATATATATACATATATAACACTACTGGAAACTGGACTATATATCGAAGCTCGCATACGATTTACTCGCTCCCGGAGGATGTTACCGTTATATCTACATATATAAATATACCTTCATACAATGCAGTTTACTCTGCCCCTCCTTAACAAACTTTCTCGGGACGTTAGCTTGCACTTTTATTTTCACAACCTCTTTTGTGGAATTTACGAAGAGTGTGCAACGCTGTGTGTATATAAGTGTGTGTTTACATATTTATGTATATATTTTAATGGACATAGCACAGTGATTGACGAGGCCTGGAAATGCGGGGGGGTTGTCAGAACCCTCTGGGTGAGACGCGAAGAAACATGAGAGAATGATTGACACTGAATTTTGAAGAATTATTTGTATGATTTTTGTTCGTATGATTTTCCAAAAATTCTTCAATTTCACGAGTGGAATTGAGAAAAAATGGAATTAAAAGACAAAAAACGTTTCCTTTGGGATTTTCCAAAGACGTGGACTTCAGCGATAATGAAATCAATTGTCTCACCGTTTCGAGTATAAAGTTTGGAATTTTTTATCGCATTTAAAAAACGATGTCGTTTTGTAAATGGCGATTTAAATATAAAATATATTTTTAATATAATATTATTAAATTAATATATAATAAATATAATAAATATAATAAATATAATAAATATAATAAATATAATAAATATCATAAATAAACTTAATATAATAAATATAATTATATTAAATACAAATAAATACTATTAATATTAATATATCGTGATAAACAAAAACCCTCAGAAAATATCGAGCCCTGAGGCCCTCAATATCACACCCAATACAGAGCAGGAGTTAAAAAATATTTTACGAGCGTAAAAGTGGTGGCAACGATAATTTCAATAAGTAATGTTGGGAGCGTGACACAATTAAGTAATTATATATTTATGCCTGTACGTATTTATACTACGTACTGATACCCCTCACCCAACGCGCACTTGATTCATCGATCCACGTATATCCGGATGTATTTATATCTATATATATATATATATGTCGGACTGTATCCACCAGAATGTACGAATATATGAATGCAATTGGAGTATAATAATAATGATAATAATATGTGGGCACGTTCGTGCGGATTGCGCACTCAAACCCCACTCTCATTCTTTCTTCTACGTGGACTCATAGAATGCTCTCAAGTATCGTATATAATAATTGTGATTGTTATTCATGAAGGATACTTCGATTACTGCCAATTATTCTGGGATAATGAAGAGAAAGAAAGAAAAAAAATATTACTTCGAAATGTTATAAGTCTTGTGTTGCGTGGGTAAAGAAACGACCCAGAATCAGCAGTTTTTTTTATACGTGCATATATATTTATAGATATATATATTTATGTAGGGGAGAGAGAGAGAGGATATTTTCAGTCCGCGAGTAGGATAAACCGATCGATATCCTTGTGGATTTATGTACGTCCTTACACTTCCGCTTTTATGCATACGACGCCATTGTGAATACGTACGGATTCTTTTTTTTACTTTTTTTTTTCACTCCTTTTGCGTCTTCGACGAGTTAGAATCCGGCACTTCAAGGACACGTTATTTCGGCAGCTTTTGAGTGGGTAAACTGCTGTGAGCCAAATATTGAGGTTATGTAAATATAGTAATTTTTTAGGGAATTAGTAGGACGAACGGAAAATCAGTAACTCAATTGAACAAAAATTTTCGACCCCGTGGAGACTTCAAAAAAACACTGAAATTTGAAATTGTTTCACCTTGTGCTGTTTCTTACGATTACGCGATAACTAAAGTTCACAATTTTTTTTTCCCGGTAGATCTCAAAATTAGAAACTTCAAGCTTCAAAATGCATTTTTTCTCATTTCGATACGACCATTTTTCGGACAGATGCTTGAAAGAACTTTTTTGAAAAAAAAGAAAAATATGTTTAGTTAATTATTTTTTTGCGTTTGTTGGATGTACGACGGACATTATCGGTGACAATAATGGCTGGTAATTTCCTATGATTATAATAGTATAATATAATAATAATTTTTTCGTATAGGTTATATAATAATAATTTACATTTATTTCTCAATTTTATTTATTACGAATAATAGGCCAATTTCTCGATTATTTGTTCACCGCGATCGTAGTTAAGTCGATTATTAGGTATCAACGATTCCCGTGTACCGTTTCAAAGAAAAATACTTTCGAGAGAGAAAAATCGATTGTAGTTTGTAATAACTGTTTTTATCGACGTAATCACAAGTTTACCTTGAATCTGTGATTCCTGTATCACACATTGAACAACTCTCCTCAATTTTAATGCCTCAAGCACCAAAAGAATTTTTTTGACATTTTTTCAGTATAGGAACCCCTTAAGATGATCGATAATTTATAATAGGGTTACACAAGGCAATTTCAATTCCGGGGGAAACATCGATGCATTCTACAGGATCCAATATTCGTGCAGCACGAATACACGAATAAGGACACACGCGGTCGATACGTCAGTACATATTTATACGTGTGTCATATTAAGAGGAGAAGAAGAGATGGAGAATGAAGCAGGAGAACAAGAAGGAGGAGGAGTTTAATGGAGAAAAAAAAAGGAAAGAAAAAGGAGCCGGTTCTCCCGGAAGTGGGTCATTCGAACACCCCGAGCGCAACTGTGCAATGGTGTGTCTGCGTCATCTCGAATACAGCCGGCTATAGGAATCCTCCATACGCGTCCCTCTGTATCCGTGCGTTCGAGTCTCGTCTATTCGATCGTCTCGAATTATCTACCCAAATAGCCCTGGTTCCTATACCCAAAGAATTATTATAAATTGGGATTTTGATTTTTCCAAAATTTTCATGGTCTTTGTACGGAAGCTTCGTGTAGTCATTCAATGAACCATCGTCCAGATTCGAAGAGTCTTTCTGGTGTTTTCTTCATAGTAATTAATTTATTAATTATTTAATTATCAAGTCAATTAATCAATTAATTATTTAATTATACAGTCAATCAATCAATTAATTAATTACTGTGAAGAAAACACCGTAAAAAGACATTAATTAATTAATTAATCAATTAATCACATCTACTTCTGTAATCCATTAACCACAAAGGATTAATTAATTAATCAATTAATTAATCATAACCAATCCTGTTCTAATGCATTAATCATAAGTAATTAATTAATTGATTAATCATCATTACATCTCTGATCAATTAAACACAATTAATTAAACGTTCAATTAATGTTCATGAATTCTCTTATCCATCCATGAATAATTAATTAATTATGAAAGTTAGAGAATTTGATTTACTCGTGTTTGAAAAATCTTGAGACTTATCCGAAATGAACAGTCCGAAGATGCTGAAAATATATTATTCCTATTTTTAGTGCTTCCATATTATTTATTCGATTATTTTGTATCAAATAATCTTGAAAATCTACGATGAATAATAATGTATTTTATCGTTTTTCATACCGTGAATCATAATATATTAGGTTATTATTATGATTTTCAATATTTTTTAAAAGAATGTACATTTGTCATACATTTGTATTATTGCTAAAAAAATGACAATTGTACGTAACATTGTGAATATTCAAAATGTCGATAAACATTTCATTTTCAAATTTCTCTCAGCCTCATTGAATTCAATGGAATATCGAGCAAAGCATCGATGATGATAGAAGCAGCTGGCATCTCAAGAATTTTTTTCGTCAACCCTAAATCTCCATAATTAATTCCTTCTTTCCTATCCAATTGAACAAATTTTACTCAATTTTTTTTTTCAAACTCAAAAGAAATACGGTTTGCTTTTTTTTTAACTGTAACAAATAATTGAAAAATCAATAATATCGTGCTCGTTGCTCACAAAAAAGATTTGATTGAATTACCAACGAGCTGTCAATTATTTATTTTTATCTCGTCCAAAAAAAGAAATTGCTGATGGAGGTCTTGAGAAATTGGAAAAAAGCGAGTCTCGGAGTGACGGCGGGAAGAAGAGGGGGGGGGGGGGGAGGGGCCCCGATTTGACCTGGAATGCCCCACATATATTTTCGTCCGTTTATATCGTTGATAGCCGGGAGCAATGTACATACACGCATATATATATATATATATATATATATATATATGAGAGCCGAGACTTCGACGACCGCAAAGCGATGACCACGCACGATCGAGGCTCGAGGAGCGGAACCGTTTTATCACGCGCCTTCTTTCATTTTTCATCAAAGTCATCAATAAACTCCTGGGAGGCAAAGAAAGAGATACGTACAAATAAGAGGTTTGCTCAAAAAAAACAAGGTGACTTTAAAAATTTTTTTTTCGCAAACATATTTATTAATTAATTAATATTTATTTTTTAATTAATATTAATTAATATTAATTAATATTTATTTATTAATTAATATTTATTTATTAATTAACATTTTTTCGCAGTTGATTATCATTCGACATCTGGACCCGGGTTTTCGTTATTCGTTTTTAACGAATTTCAAAATGTTTCTTGCGACTACCGCAGTTTGGACTTTCCAAAAAAAAGGACAAAAAAATTTTGTAGACGATACCAAGAAAATAGACTTCCTTCCAATCCAACTATGCAACTATGAAAACATTCGTTGAAAAAAAAAAAGGAAATTCATTACTTCTTAAAGGTTTGGAACAAAAATAATTAATTTTATCATGAAAAAAATCGAAGATTTTCGGAGAGCGCAAGAAAATACATCGTTTTTTAGACTAGACTAGACTAGACTAGTCTAAACGTTCGGAACAAAAAAAAATTATATCACCAAAAAAAAATTGAAGATCGATTCTTCGGGCGCAAAAAACATATCGTTTTTAGACTAGTCTAAACGTTCGAAACAAAAAAAAAATTATATCACCAAAAAAAAAAATTGAAGATCGATTCTTCGGGCGCAAAAAATACATCGTTTTTAGACTAGGCTAGACTAGACTAGTCTAAACGTTCGGAACAAAAAAAAATTATATCACCAAAAAAATTGAAGATCGATTCTTCGGGCGCAAGAAAACCATCATTTTTAGACTAGACTAGACTAGACTAGACTAGACTAGACTAAACGTTTATAAACAAAAAAAAATTATCACCAAAAAAAAATTGAAGATCGATTCTTCGGCCGGAAAAAAACCCATCGTTTTTAGACTAGACTAGACTACTCGAAACGTTTGTAACCAAAAAAAAAAATTATATCACCAAAAAAAAATCGAAGATTGATTGCTCCGGCGCAAAAAAAAAAAACATTATTTCTACGAACCACGTGGATCGACGAAACCCGGATATCAAAATGTGGGTTTCAAATACAAACTGACTTATAAAATACTTATACACACACACACACACACATATATATGTATATTCGTGTATGTGGACGAGCATAAACGACGAATTCTCCATGAATCACGCAATCCCACATTTCGAGCCACGTGACCTCGTCCTTGGATCGTTAATAAGATCCGAAATCGATTCAGTGAAGCGATAATCATATTGACGTAGAAACATTGCTGGGAGAAACCTTCGCTTTTGCCCGTTCGATTCACCGACGTATAGATCTGCGTCAGTTTCTCCGGGGCTTTTTCGTTCGAGTCGTGTTCGACTCGGAACAATGCAGCATCCGCAGCGCACAATTTAATCTTGCGTGTCAGTCGGAACAATTGAGCCTCGGTTCTCGCCCCCCCCCCTGCCCCTGTCCCTCCCCCTCCTGCTCCATTTTGCATTATAACGCTCAGTGTCCAAAAGTAGTCCGAACCAAATCTATCTATGCGCAAAGACACGCGCATGCTCACGAACAGACCTGAATTCACGTCTGTACATAAAGAAATTTCGTTGGGCTTCTGTGTACAGGGTGTTCGGTAAGTCGATGCTTTTTTGTGTAAGGGATGAAAGCAGAGCTTTTTTGCAGTGAGAAAAGTCGTATAATGTATCGAACGAAAACTAATATTTTACGAGTTATTAAATATTTAATGTTTTAAACAATTTTTTTTTGGGTTTTTAAAAAGCCCATTTTGAAATGTCTGGTAATTTTTAAAGCATTTTCTGACACTTATAATGAGTAGTAAATTGTTTAAGATTAATATCGCGAGTCATGGGGAGAACAAAACTTTTCATTTCCAGAAACACTAATTGCCAAAAAACAGACATATATGAAACGTTGCGTTTGAATTATTAATGCAAATTTTTTTTCTTATGAATTTTTGGAAAAAACCGAGATGGGGAGGCGGAAAAAAACGAGATTTTTTAAATGACGAAGGAATGTGAAAAGTCGGTAAACAATTCCGAGGAATACTTTCAGCTTGGATTACCTAGCATGGTTTTTTGGAGTTTGACGAATTCGAGGAAGCTTCGGTAACGCTTCGTAAGCACGAAGTTGCGTCGAGGAAGAATTCAATTTAATGAAAATAATTTTTTCATTCTCTTTAATTAAAAGAATTTTAATAATTTCGGTATGAACAAAATAACATTAAATCTTTAATTAATAGAAAACTATTGGTTTTCTATTAAATGTTTTTTCTACATCTTATTTTCATTATTATCCAAAATAATATATCACGGATTTGTTGTGAATCGTTCATTGAGAATCACAAGATTCGCACGATTTTAGTGGCTGAAAACTGCCGAAAAAAAATCGGCAAACAAAAGCAAAAATTATTTTCGTTGAAAAAAAAAACAAAAAATAAGTGATGGGTATAGAGAGTCTTAAAGCACTGATAATGAATGATAATTTTTTCCTGGGCTTACGCTATTTGGGTTCAATTGGGGGAGATTCGAGAGTTTACATTAAATGAGTTTTTCAACATTAAATTCCACAATTTAATGTGAAAAATTAATTGAAATTAATAATGCCATTAAATTTAATAAAAACGTAAAATTTCATAGGAACTAAAAAATCGTGATAATTGATAACGAGAATAGCCCGTCCAAATACCTATTTTTGAAGAGGCAATTAGCCACGTATTTCACATTTTCTTTCGGGCCTATCATCCCGGGACACCCTATATATATATATTTACGTATGTATGTACCTATATACACGTGGCAAAGAAATGAATAAACAAAAGGAAGGCGTGGGAAACTTCGAGTCACGGAGCCGAGATAGCCTTGCGTGCTTAACGTGAATATTGCGGAATAGATCCAGTAAAAGACAGGACGGGTTCAAGAAAATGAAAAGCGGAACTGGTATCAGGATCGACCGAAAAAATGATTTTTCGAACCGTGACGTACCAAAGGCAAATGATTGCTATCGAAAAAAAAAAATCTGATTTCTCGAGAGTTCGATTGTCTCTCATGTTTCAGCTCGGTTTGCCCAATAGGAGTGCAATCGTTATTTCTACAATCGATTGCCGCGTTCGACTTAAGACCGAGTGAAAATAACTTCGCCGTCGGCAATGCAGAGCACGATTGTAAATAACCGCGAATTTTCGTAACTACACTTCGGAATTTCACGAAATTTGATAAAAGCACGTCGAATCGATCAACGAACGACTGTGTGTAAAATTTCTGAAATTTAAGAAAAATTATCGATACAAATGTTCGATAATGTTTGGGTTTGTTTGGGTTTGTTTGGTGTGAACGAAATTGAAATTGGCATTGGTGGGACGCAACGATACTTTCCTAAAAAAATGTTATCCTCTTGCTCTTATCATTATCCGAAAAACTTTTTTTTGGCAATTTGGAGTAATAAATTTTCCCTACAAAAATATCTAGGAACGCTATAGCTTTTTTCTCAGCTTCAGAGAAACAAGGAAAAATGTTTGTAATAAAATAAAATAAATTTCCATTGCTTTCTAACGATACAAACTTCAATGTCATCAGATACCAGTGGTTGAAGCGAATCAAGCCCAACAGGCTCCAGTTAGGGTTGCCACGAAGTTTCGTTTCGTTTGTCGTCCCGGCCTAATGTTTGCTATCTTCACGATGGATTAATTAGAATAATCACTTAATTTAGTACCGCAATCTATGCTCTTGTATAATTCTCTTTTCAAAATCGCGATCTCACACTCGACGCATCGCCTCATTAATTTGTAAATTAGCTACGTATGGTAACTGTTTCTCTCTCGAGGTTTTGAATTATTATTTATGCATATCATATGCATCATATTTGCATGCAGTGAATACAGATACGTGATTTATCCTCTCTTTCTCTCTCCCTGAATGGAAATGTAAATAATGATAATAATAGGATTTATTTCCTCGTATACTCTTCCTAGCCCCTACACATTTCCTATCGTTACACGTGCCCCTTAATAATTTAACCGTTTCTCTATACGTCTTTTTATACCTTTCCATAGGGTTTTTTTTAAATATCTCCAGTTCTTATCTACCTGTATTTATCAATAATTTTATCCTCCATTGCGATCTTTGCTGTACTTTCTTTCTAATATGTTGAAGATGGTCGTATCGAAGAATTACCAACCTACGTCTTGTTTTCCCTACGAGTGTATATTCCATGTTTTTCTACCCAATATCTGCAGTCAAGCCACTCCTCAGAATGGTCCACCAGCTGATATCTTGTGATACTATTTTTTTTCTGTTCTAGTCTATAAATTAGGAAGTTTTCACGAAACCTGTATTCTGTTCATTATGACACTTTTCCAGTCTGTAGGACTTTATCTTTTTTATGTTTTTCCATCGTGAAACCTTTTTCCATTTTTTTTTTCATTCCCTACCAGCTTTTAAAAAACTCTTTCTATTCCTAGCTGAAGTATTCTGATGCTTAAATGTTTCCCATATTTTTTTATCTTTTGCGGATGAGACATCGAGATACATTTATAAATTCTGACCCTCCAACGTTCCAAATTTTCTTTAAATTAGATCGTCATTTAAAAATCACATTTATAAATTCTGACCCTCCAACGTTCCAAATTTTCTTTAAATTCGTTAATTACTTAAAAATCACATTAATAAATTCTGACCCTTCAACGTTCCAAATTTTCTTTAAATTGGATCGTCATTTAAAAATCACATTTATAAATTCTTCCAGCATTCAAAATTTTCTTTAAATTCCTCAACTACTTAAAAATCACATTTATAAATTCTGACCACCAAATATCAAATTTTCCACCGTTCTAATCACCCTCTAACGTCAACTTTCCTTGAAAACCCATAATCCGTTTTATTGAACCTCCAGCTGATAACTACAGCCTCCGAATGAAATTCGTTGCGACAGACCTAGTGATCTCGTTATTCCAGGCGTCGACACGAGCAATCATTTGAAAAAAAAAAATAATAAAAAAAAAATAAAAAAAAACTACACCTTCGCAGCGTCCATTTTGTTATTGCGGGTACGAGCGAACGTCCGTGCGGATATATTACAAAGTTGCAAAACAGTGGCTTGACGGTAGGGGGTTGCGGGTATACAAGTGACCATCCGTACCCAGGCATTCGTGAGCTCGAGAGGATATACGGGCAATACTTCATTTTAGCCTAGTGCGGCGTGAATAAAGTCTGTCGGTAAGGACAAAACCGATCCGGTCTCACGAGTATGTAGAAGTATAAGAGGGAATTCATGAGTTTCTATCGGTTCGCATGTACGATCCTTCCACTGTGCAATCATACGTACACACGTATATGTAATAATATATATGTAGCGAGCGTTTATATAGGCCCCTGGGATACCACAAGGACGTCAGGCCTCGGAGGCAGACACACTATACGTACACAGATTTATGTGACTTATCGATCGACTTGTACCCACCACTGCATAGATAGACATCTATAGATCCCTTTTTCTTCCATTTATCTATATATATATATATATATATATATATATATATATATATATGAATATATATACAGGGTGTGACGTAAATAGTGGTCCATCGTTAAGGATTCGATATACCGGATAATTAACTTCAACGTATTATTATTTTAACCATTTTTATCCAAAGGTTTCCAAACAAAACGAAATTTCGTGAAAAATGATTATTTTTATGAATCGTATTTTATTTACGTCACACGCTATTTTTCACGATTGATTATTCAGCAGCATAAAAAAGAAATTTGAAAAAATACAATTTTTGAATTTTTTTATCCAAGGGTTCAAAAAAAAATTCATGAAAAATGATTGTTTTTTTTGTACGGATCGTACTTTATTTACGCCACACGCAATTTTTCATTATTCAGCAGCATAAAAAAGAAATTTAAAAAAATACAATTTTTGAATATTTTTATCCAAGTGTTCAAAAAAAAATTCATGAAAAATGATTATTTTTTTTATGGATCGTATTTTCTTACGCAACACGCAATTTTTCACGATTGATTATTCACAAGCATAGAAAACAAATAAAAATGAAAAAATAATGGTTATTGTTAAAAATACAGCCAAATTTGTAACAAAAGATTAGAAATTCATCAGAAAAAAAAAAACAATTTATGAATAAAAATGGTTAAAATAATAATATGTTATAGTTAACTATCTGGTAAATTGAATCTTTAACGGTGGACGACTATTTACGATACACCCTATATATATGATAAATATATATATTCATACATATTTATCTATATAAATGAATATATATATATATATAATGATAATAAATGTAAAGAAATACTACAACCGCGTACAAATCTACTGGCCGAAGAGGCCCACGAACACGGAACTCTTACATCATCGATGCTGTATCTATATAAACACGCATGGATTTTCTTTACCGCGGTTGGAACTCTATATATGGATTTCGGTATTCACCCACGACGCCCGTAATGATTCTGGCTCAGGATAATGGATCTTAACGTTAATGTGTGTACGTCTACAGTTATTCATACGCGCATATGCTTATACACTTACGCGTAAGGATATTGAATTATAGTTAGCATATTGAAATTCCAATTCTGTAATTTTTCCCGTACCGTTGCTTGTTGTTTTTTTTTTTTAACTTTTTTTTTTTACTTTTTTTTTTTTCGTTGACGTCGTTCGTCATTACTTCGGTAACGCCGTAACGGAATAATTTAATTGTACTTTTCCAATGATTTCTCGTTGTTGGTTCGACGAGACGAACGGTAAAGAGGAAAATAGAGATGAGGAAAATTCAAGAGGAAATGTAACGTATAGAGATGAGGATAAGAACGATTTATCGTGATTTTATAAATAATCGGTTGCAGTACGAGAGAAGATTTTTTTGGCATTTAATGGATCAACCGTTTTCGTGTTGAGATTCTGTAAACGAGGTTTTGTAAAAAAATCAACGTGATTTTTATTTTTTTTTTTTTGGGAAAGATTTATTTATTCATCAATATCTATTTTGGCCCTTTTGAAGTAATCAAACTCTTTGTCTCATCAATCGTGGCAAATCTTCGTGCTTTTGTGGCTCTTTTCAATTTTGGGAACAGAATAAATTTCACCTGATTTATTTAACAAACTTCCTATATCAGAATTTCAGGGGATTCCGTGATGTTTCATTTTACCATTTTATACAGGGTGGCTGGTTAATTGACGTCGTAAAAAAAAAATTTAGACCAGGCATGTCGTGGGGAATCCGAAACACCCCCATGTATGTTATGCAATTTTTTATAGTTTGGGAGGTATGATTTTTTTTCAATTTTTTTAAGAATTTCGACATGAACAGTTCTAAAAAATTTTAAAAGAAAAAGCAAGAGACTTTTCAGTTTTTTTTTGTTGTAACCAAATTCTTATCATCGAGTTGGTTGGATAAGTAAAAAGTTTTAAGTAAAAAGTTGAAAATTTAAGTCATAATTCACGGAACGGAAATTTTTAACTTTAGACCAACATTTTCATAACTTTCATCAAAGTTACGAAGCTGATTATTTTATGCATAAAAGTGCAACTCATAAGAATTTAGTTACA
>JAPYZJ010003419.1:0-16464 GCA_030522765.1 Ophioninae sp. B BG-2022a | reverse complement strand
TGTTTTAAAGTTAATAATTCTATGAGAATAACTATATATTTGGGTTTGGGCTCATTATAATTTAATAAACAAAGACTGATAATTCTTTAAATAAAAGTTTCCACTGTGTGCAATAAAAAACAGGGGGTTTTATTTATGAAATACCTTAGGGTCCCCGTCTTACCCCACCTTCCCCTAACTACCGCGGAACTGTGATACCGATAGATTTCAACTGTGAGTACAATCTGATAGAAATCAACGAAACTTTCATTGTCCATTTCAACGCTTTTCATTATCGTCTCGAACTCGTCTCTTTTCCATGCAGAAATGCAAGAGAGTTCTTAAAATCGTCAAGGCCCGGAAAAGATTTAAAAAAATAAAAAAATAAAATAATATTATGCCCAATTATTATTAAAATGCAATTGGATCTCTTGCATGAAATTATTTCTACAAATGAGAGCGGATTAATTAATTTTACCTCATGTTAAAAAGATATTTATCTTTTTAACTCAATATTGACAGCGATCTGTCAATATTGAGAAGTAATAAAATAAACTTTTAGGAAACAAACAAATGTTTTTAGAAAAAAGCAATTTTTAAACGCTCTGAAGAGTGATGCGTCTTTTTAGGAAAAAGAGAACGATGTTTTAAAACAATTAAGGATGATACATTATTTTTAGAAAAATCAGCTTTTTAAAAAGAATTAAGGGTGATACAATGTTTGCCAAAGATCAGCCTTTCAAAAAGAATTAAGGATGATCTATTTTTATTTTTAATCAATTTATCACTGTTAACACTGTTTTTAAAACATATTTAAAAAATTACCGTAAGGTAGGGCTACTTGGACACCTTTTTTCCACATTTTTTGGCATTCAAAGTGAGCAAATAGAGTTGGGCCTACAAAACCGTGTTCATCGTACCGACCTAACCACTAATATTATATACCTACCATAAATTATTGAAAATGTACACGCAAGGTTATAAATATAAAGTAGTGTTCAAGTAGCCCCGTTGTTGGGGCTTTTTGGACACTATATTTCTTTTCTGGGAAAATCGCATATTTTGAAGGTTAAGTGGACAAATTTCTCCTTAAAATATAACTGAAGGTTTGTGGATGTACATTTTACAGTATACGTATCTATTTTGGCGAATGAAAATTGTGAAACACGATAAATAATGTAACCAAATCTGTTAAACTATTTAATATGATACTATTACATAAAATAAATTATTTACTGTAAACAATTTCTTTCTTTTTCCAAGCATATTCCGTACTAACATAGGTCGAGGCATTTTGAAAGTTTCTGTGGCTTTTTTCTTCGACATACCCGTCCGAACTGCTTCCATAGCTTTTTGCATGGCCTTTTGTTTGTAATTGATGTAGATGCACGTATAAAGAACTGCAGGGTCAAAACCCTACATCAATTACAAACAAAAGGCCATGCAAAAAGCTATGGATGCAGTTCCGACGGGTATGTCGAAGAAAAAAGCCACAGAAACTTTCAAAATGCCTCGACCTATGTTAGTACGGAATATGCTTGGAAAAAGAAAGAAATTGTTTAAAATAAATAATTTATTTTATATAATAGTGTTATATTAAATAGTTTAACAGATTTGGTTACATTATTTATCGTGTTTCACAATTTTCATTCGCCAAAATAGATACGTATACTGTAAAGTGTACAGTTGTGTTCATGTAGCTCCGGGGTGTTCAAGTAGCCCCACTTTGCGGTACTTTTTAATGCAATAAAACAAGATAATTTTTCTGTTCTTTACAAATTTAGCCATATACATATATGTTGAATAAAAAGTTCATCTAGAATTATAGATATACCTAATTGATCCGTATAGAATCGAAACCGCATGATTGTACCGTTAGAATATTGATTTAGAGCGCTACACTCCTCGATATGAGCGGATTGTGTCGTACGTTCGTGGAATATTGCAAAATTAATCTCAATACTTTAGCTATGGCGTTCGGCTTATAAGTCGATGACGATCGATCCGTTATAGCCGTTTCGACTACATCGTAGTCCCGTCAGTTTGACGTGGACATTATTCATCGAACGACATATTCGGAGGTACGAAATAATCTTATGCGCATCAACTATGCATAAACAATTCAATAGCCTTCAATGGCTTATCTACGAAGCGTTCGGTAGATTGGAAAAAATACTGATTTACCAGTAACGTTGACACGTTAATCATGCCCTTTTTTGTTTGTTTCTGCTTCTGACCAGTGATAGTAATATCATGATAGTAATAAGATATGCAGGTTTTGATCGTCGATGTGATTCCCCTTCATACAAGTTGACGTTTCAGTCTTGCTGCGAAATATTCACTGCATCGGATAACGTTTGATGAAATAATCGATATATAATAATCTTGATGGTATTGACAGCTGTTTTTATTACGAAAAGACATTTCCATGAAGTACAAAAGGTTCACGTTTCAACCCAGTGAATAAATAAATAAAGAGAGTAAGGACCTAATTTCCGTTACCCCACCAACTGTCTTTGGATCTAGATGTAATTTTGCAAAAACTTCGCTTTTAATATTCTAATGGGGTCCCTAAAAGGATTTTTGGCGACTGGTGGTACGTTTCGAGATATCGAACTTGAGAACATAATAATACTGAATGAACTCAAACGAACGTCAATTAGCCCGAAGAAATCCAATTGGACCCTAACAAATACACGTACAGATGGAAAGGATGAATTTGAAAATTCGATATCTGGAAAACTATTGCAAATAACCAAAAATCCTTTTAAGGATTCGTTTAGAGTATTATAAACAAGGTCCGCGCAAAATTTCAGTTCGAACCGAGAGGGAGGGGGCTATTGAACAACTCGGTAAGGTTTTGAGCTAAAATTGGAATCCTTCATAGGCTATCATACGTCAAGTAGGTAATCAGACGATACCATTGCCGATTCATGAGCTACCCGTCACCTAAATATTCAAACGATTCTCGGACGACTCAAATGTTGACGAGCGAACGATTCATTTATCTTGCAAATAGGTCACCTGTATGAGACAATCAATATGCCCGTTTCGCTCCCCGGGAAGTGAATCAGTCAATCAATTATTTCTTTATTAGTTAGCAAAGTTTCCAGGCCTTGGTCTTCCTCAGCCCAATCATTTTCAATCTCGCACCTAATTTCCGAGTGACGCCGTAACTAGCCAAAATGTGAACCACTCTTGCGGAAGTTAATTGCCAACCGTTTAAAGAATTCTTCGTGTATTGGAAAATGAGGATATACAATCGTGCGAAAGAAGAATGAAAAGATCATCAGCCTGATCGAAGCTGACAAAGGAAGGGATAAAAAAAAGAAGAGTGGAAAGTACAGAAGTACGGAAGTGACGCTGTAAGCCGTCATCAATGAAGAAAAAGCCCGGAAGTATGTATAGGTACATACGGACATCGAGGTTCCGCGGAAAGTGATCCACCACTGTGGACTTAGCGGTATGTCAGACTTGACGCGGAGACCCGTTTTCAATCCACGGCCACACATGCCCCACCTTGTTTCCTTCACTTTCTCACTCATCTATCGCCATTAATGATCAAGCCAACGTCAATCAACTATTGGTTTGGTTATGTTGCGTCACTAGTCCACGACTCTTGCGCTAAGCCTTCAGGCTAAAAGCTCGTTGACTTCGTTATCGCGTGACGACCCCGCGTCGTATTTTTTTCGATCCATCATGGAGAAGATCGACGCTCAAAATAACCCCAATGTTTCCACGACTTTTGACTCTAGGATGAAATAAGAAAAAACCCAGAGTAGCCCATTGCTAATTCTCGCACCGCGAAATCAATTGGATTTTTTTTTGTTGGGTTTATTCGTGGGAATTGTTGATGGTATGGGTAAGTTAAATACTGTTTATGAAGTACAGAAAATCGAAATATATAAAATATAAATATTTTATGTGTATGATCTCACATTTCTGAGAGTTAATGTAATTTGTATAAATTCTTAGAAATATCAACTTTAGCTAATCACATAACGATACTGTGTTTGTTACATTTTTGTCGTTCAGCCTTATCTTTAACCTGTTTATATAGTTTAGCTTTATTTATCACTATTTTAACGTTGTTAATAAACGAGTAATGTTAACGAATAACTCATTAATGATAATATTTTATTTAATATTGAAAATAGTTAGCTAACTTTAATATATTTTTGTACCACCCCATACACCCTTTCGGGTTTTGACGGCTGCTCTCCTCCTCTGTTCCTTCCTCTTTTCCCCTACCTTATTTTTCTCCTGTTTCCCCCACCTTGTATCCTTCTTTTTCCCCCACCTCGATTCATCCTACCCCCCTTGCGGCCGCAGCCGGCTTACCCCCTCTGTACCGTATTCACCGTGCCATTTCTGGCACGGGCATAAGAAAACTGCGGAAAACCTATGCCAGTACATCCGGTCCCAAGTTCACCTCCCGGCTGCGAAACGAGTTTCATCGAAAAATTTCGAAGAAAAATCTCGACCGCGACCGGGATTTGAACCCGGGACCTCCCGATCCGCTGTCCGCTAGCCGCGCCTTAGCCCGCACGCCCAACGGATCAGTTCTAGCTATTTTTAATATTAAATTAAATATTATGTGAATATGATGTTATTATTATTATTATTATTATTTAATATTTTTATTGTGAAATTAGCTACCCGTATTTACGACACGATCAAGATATGTAAAACCAAGTAACTTATGACATGTATCAGACCTTATGCTACATCAATGAAACAGTATTATTTAAAAGAACTTGTAAATACGGAAAAGTAAATACTTTTCGCCGCTTCCGGAAAATCTTCTGGCTGTTTTTACTAACCTACAGAGCTATTATCAGGCACCCTAATATTGCACGTCTGGTAGCTGGTGTAGGCCTGAGAACGATGGCGTCACGCAAAACCGAAAAGGTACCCAAACCTGTCTGCCCTTTCGTAGTACATTGGTGTCTCCTGCAAAACCGTGTTTACTCGTGCTTGCGATCTATACAGGAAATACCGATACCGCAATCACGTAATGTTCAGGCTTACCGCACACCTATTCGGCAGGGGTTCGTATTCGGGAAAGGGGTAGAGGTTCATAAGAGGCAGGGACAAGCTACGACGACAATGCTGAGTTTGGGTCGATCGCCTCCTCGTTCTGTGTAACGGAGAAGCGAATTTGGGAAGACCGCGAGCACTGCGTCAACTGAGGAACAGTGCCACGTGATCATACCTTCCTACAAACGTGAAAGCCCCAACCCACCGTGAATCACGATATTCCATTTATCGAGTTGTCTGGGAATGGATATTTCGATGAAAAATCACTGTCGTTCAATCCTCCTACTGGGGATGACGCTTTTTACTTTTTTTTTATTTCCGCACTCGAGAATCGTGAAAACAGAATTTATGCATTGTATACATTTACAGTCGGGACTGATAAATATGTTAATATGGAAAATAAATAAATATGTGAATGTGACAAAAAATAAATATGTGAATGTGAAAAATGAGTAAATCTAATAATCTATGGATGTCAAATAAACTATTCAACTATGGATTTTAGCCAATATGAAGAAATGAATGACAATAAAAAATTAACAATAACTTTGTATATGTAAGCTTTTGTATTTATGATTTATGTTTTATTTATGTATTTAATTGTTGTCTCATTGAACAATCTTAGCATTTGAAAAGTAAAGAAAATACCAAATGAAACAAAAAGTAGGAAAAATTTATTACAGCTAAATACAAATTGAAAAAATGTAAACGTATAACCTACAGGAGTAGGTATACTGCAAATGTTGTGCAAGTTCTGGTCACATTGAAAAAAAGTGGTTGAAGGTTTTCGACTCTCAAACTCGAAACAATACAGTTGCTTAGTAAGGTGGCTGGTCTTCTATACTTTTCTGGTAAATAGACGATTTTGCACCATCCTTCTTTCTTTGGCCTTAGATCTTTGCCCCTTTCATTACTCGCGTAAAAACTGAAATATCCCTTCCACACTGAATATTAACGGTACTCACCGCAACTATCTTTCCTTATCTGTAAGCTCTTGATTTTCTAACAAAAGAATTCGCACAATAGCCGCTGGCTTTAATCGCGGTTTAGAGGAGCAGCGCAGAATCACCGACAAGGGAAGGTCTTGAGATGTACCCCTCCAATTTTCATGAAACATTGCATAATTCAAAAGTAGGTCAAAATAATTAATACATATTTTTGTATCCACGTTCGAGGTCACTCTTAAGGAATTAACACCCTTAAGTGCGCTTGGCCGTGTTTTTGTTTTTCGACTTTGTATCTTTAAGGTATTACTGAATGGATATTAATCAATCATGGAATAATAATACATTAATTATTTTAGAATTGTCCATGAAATAACTCAGAAGTTATTAGTATATGAATTTTATTGATGTATGTATAGTATGAATGCATAATTTGCTTAATTTGTAAATATATGAATTTAGTAAATCGCCAGAACTCCTGACAATATTATATCGTCAAGTTTCAAAATAGTGAAAGATTTATTTTAACGACGCATCAATCAGCAAAGAGTCAAAAATTTGATAAATATTGAGTATTTGAATAATTATTGATAATAATAACATTATCTGAACGTATTAATTAAATTTGTAAGTTGAATTTAAAATAAGAAATTGAAAATAGATTCGCATTAAAAAATACATGTTGTAAAATAGGTATCTTAGATGCCACTATCGGATTGGAATGTAAATTTGCAATATAAATAAAGCATAGAAGTGTAGCAGATAGGTACTGATAGTGAATCGCCCTAGTCATGTTCCACCTTCGACGTTGTGTTTCTATAAAAAATGCATGCATCGATTCGGAAATTCTCGAGTTATAAGCACGCCAATGTGCGAGCATATGGTCTCTTTGAAAATACTATTCTTCAGCTGATTGAAGTTAATATCAGGTCCATCGAGAAATGTGTGGCAGATTTCTAATTGAAAGAAACAATACATTTATACACAATATATTTAGAATTAACTATAATAAATATTAATAATAATATATGTGTTGTTATGTTCCCTTATGGATATAATATTAATATATTATATTGATTATCGGATATATCAATATAATGCATAGATTATAATATATATTTAATATATTCACTCACCAATATGATTCTAATGACCTCCCTTCAATTAACTGCTAATTCATTCTGTTTCTATGGGATGAAATTGTTTTTTGGATATGACACATTTCAGCAGTCGTTTGTGATTTTGAAAAATCCGATTTCGCGTCAGATACGGATTCTTAGATTTAAAAAAATTGTCGACCGCTCGTTTTTATTAAACCGAAACGACTATCCACATTGACATTCGCCATTTTGTAATTATAAAAAATCCGGTACCAGACCGCACTTTAGTGACCTCGAAAATTACTGTGAACATGATATAAATGTAACGACTTCACGTTTCGACACAAAGATGGCAGGAAAATTTAATTTTCGGGGCAGGTTTTTTTTTCATGCCGCCGAGGGGTTGAAGCGATACGAAAAGAACCGGTCGCCTGCATTCCCAAATTCGAAACTATGGTATTATAGTATTCCTGGCAAAGGATTAAATTACACTTATTCATAGAACAGCCAAGAGACGAATTGCTTGAATTTGGTTGAGTTTTACGAACGGTTACGAGAGAATCGTTGAACAGGTAGGATCTCATACCTGTACCTTCTGGGTGTTTGCCAAGAATTCCAGCGACGCATTTTTGCTTTGCTTTATTTTATTGTTTTTATTTTTTCCTCTTTCCGGCGTAACAAAGGATTCCGAAGAACAAGAATAGACATGGGCCAGACTAAACGCTGGTGAAAAGTGAATGCGAAAATGCGGACCGGCATCGCCACTGGGAATAACGATTTATCGGATGTAACTGTCTCTCTCTACTGCTCGGATGAATTCTTTCAGCTCGGTGTTGGATACGAAAAGCGTCGTGGATCTTTGTAGAGCCCGATAAAGGTAGTTATCTGTTTTCGCCATATGGTGCGTCTCAGGGTCGTTAAGTAGCTTCGGCCCACTACCTTATTCGCATCGGCACCCCAATATAATGTATTCTCCGTCATAACCAACCCCCGGTTCACTGGGAATTAACTCAACCGTACATTTCTACGATCCTTACACGCGCGAAAAAAAAACAATAACAGAAAAAATACTGTGACGATAAAACTTTCGACGAACCTAATCTTTGGCCTGCGGCCCAAACGGATGGAAAAGTCGTACGGATTGGCATTCGCTATGCTGAGATAGGCTGACATATATCTGTTAAAAAATTACCCGTAAATAGCGTTAACCCGTAATGGCCACACCTCCTATACCTACACCGAAAACTTGTTACTATTTGCGTTCTACTTGATTTATTGATGCAAATCTTACATGAGTATTCTATTTCATATGTTTTTCAAGTGATATAATCATTTTGTCTTTCGTTTTAAAATTTTAACATGGCGAAAAAACAATCAGAAAAGAAAGAACAAAAAACCTCAATTTTCATTGAAAAATTCATATACATTTTGATTTTTACTATATAGCAAAAAACCTATGTTATGTTACTTTTACAACAGTATACAGCGTGTTTCAGAATTACTGACCCACCCGGGACTGGCGGGTCCGGGGAGGTGCCGAAAACAATCGTGCCAAGGCGTTTTTCGATCCGGCTATAAATTTTTTATGGGAGCGATACGAATTTCATATTCTTGTAGGGCCGACGGCGACCCTCAACAACGACGCCACTCTAGCGCAGGTTCGAGCCTGAGAACTGTAGAAGGCGACGAGCGGGATCGGCAGGCGTTTGTCTCGCGTGCCTTGGCGATTTGACATTTCGTATGTCATCTGCTATGGCCTTCCGCCATATTTGGTGGGCATTTTCAATAAAAAAATATGATTTTCATGAAAAGCCCTATTTGCTACCTGCAAGACAACTGACGCCATTTTGACCATCGCCACCGATTCATTAGTGTTGGAGTAGGTTCAAGCAACAACACAAGTTCGATTGTCAATTATATATCCCTACAAAATTTGCATTTGCAATACTAGACGCCGGGTGACCATCACAGGTTAAGTGTAATTGTACCACATCATTTTGCGTCACGGAACATCTTGGCGACGCTTTTCGGAATATTAGTGACTGATCCTTAGGATATACGAATCGTCTGGTCACCAACGTTGAAATTCACGTTCGGAAGTCGTTCGATAATTTAGGTTGGGAGTGGTTGATGACTGGTTAGGTTTAGGTTAGGAGTCTCTAATGACTGGTCAATGGTAACGTTTTATTACTTGACGTACGATTGCTTTTGAAGGATTCCAATTTGAGTTCGAAACTTTATCTATTTACTCATTCAGCACTCTCGCTCCCTCTCCGAGCCCGCTGAAATTTTAAACAGACCTTCCTTTTAATACCCTAAGAGAATTTTCCTTCAAAGGATTTTCCGTGACTAGATATAGTTTTCGAAATAACAAATCTCGAATGTTATTTATTTTGCTGCGTTCCTACTGTTCTGAACAAAAGTCAAACAAACCTAAATACACCACTGCGAGCCCTGCCATCGACTTCATTACCCCAACCACATACGCTTTACATAGGGAACGGCGGTAACAGGGTTGGCCGGAATGGAATAGTTGCTCGTTTGACTGCTAATGGCTACCTGGCTGTTTATTCATCCAGCAATTGCTTTAGCGTTATACGCCTATCGGGGTTATGTGCCATTTCGATATACTGTTCAGTTAGAGGAAGATCGCCTTTACACCAAGTTCAAAAAAAAATTAACGAATACGCGTTTCAATTTGGGCATTTGGTACTTTGTTGATGGAAATAATGGATATTAGGAAGTCGATAACATTAAAGTGGAATCGCCATTGCCTAGGGCTTCGGGGAAATTTCATTCAATGAGGGAATATCAACCCTGAAGGGATGCACCGTTTAACGGAAGAATATTTACTCTCTATCCAATGGTGTCACGTCCGGATGGGACGTGGGCATACAGTGTATGGTTCCCTCTTTCTTGCCTATGCCTACCGCAATAGCACGGGATGACGGTAAAACGGGGAAGTGCTGGAGGAAGGGGAATCTTTAAGGAATTTTAGGAAATTAGCTGATTTTTAAATATGATTCGTTCTAATTAACTTTTAATTTATTGGAATTAGCCAATCTGGTGAATTCTATTAATCGGTGAATACAAATAAAAAACGTGGTTCGCTTACACTGGAGGTAATTCTATGTTGACCCGGTCTTTCAGGTAGCGGATGTCGGTGGCAATATGAAGGGCCTTCGCTGATGGCCAGGTTCGCTCGCAGGTATAAAGTGAACACAGTCGAGATGGGTACACATTGAGTTTGCAATGTTTCTGAAGTCGCGGAATTGGATTGTACTTTGCTCGTGTTACTTCAATGAACATACAAAGATCTTTAAATTGGGCGTAGTATGAAAATACAAGTCGAGTATGATAGAGTCGCTGACGGACAGAGTTTCAATATATTAGTTCGATAAAAATTGTAGGAGAACTGACTAGCCGAACTGATGAACTGGGACTAGCCGAACTGAAGAACTGGGACTAGGAGCGAGATGGTGCTGGATCGCCTTCTTATATGTTTTTCATGATTTCTTTCCCACATTCGGGGAGTGGGAGGAAGGGCATTGACTTCATTCAATTCGGGTAAGAAATAGTTATCCCTATCATACGTAGTTTTACGATCGGGCCGTTGGGAGTTTTCCGAGGCTTCACTGGATGTTGTTGGAATCTAATTAAAACGAAGTCATTGATGGCCCATGCACTCATTCGTATGCGAGGGTCACACGAGTCTATTTTCGTGAAGGGGTTTTATTGGGGAAAGCCTAGTGGTTAGGCGTTACGCGAGTCTTCTGTCTTCGTTGGTTCTTAGTTTTACGATCGGATTGATAGCAACCTTCCTGGGCCTAGTGACAGTTGCGCTGAAGGTTCGTTCGTGTTTTTGTTTTTAATATTAAGAGTACCCTTAGGTATAGGTCGGCGAATGAGAATATTCTTAACGTCCCGTTTGCTGCACGGGCTTTCACAAAAGGAACCGTGGGAGTCATTGGTTTCGTCGGGGTTCAATGTACCTCCCGACGCGGCAATGGCGACACAATAGAAAATCAGTGGAGGAATGTAAAGTAGAAAAAGTACCAAGTTTCCGACATAATTGGGAATCACGCGATTGCAGCTGCATAAAATGGTATATGACGACAAATTGCAATAAACTACACGAACAAAGGTGAAATTTGGGCAAGACAACAGTAAAGATGTGTTGTAATAAAATGGTATATAATAGTTCAACAAATTAAACGTACAGAAGATTTCTTACATTTTTTCACTGTTCTTCAAAGCGCTATATGTGTGCGAATAATGGTCGTATGGGAATGAAAAAGAGCATTTTCAAGCTTGAAATTTCTTCTTTTGAAATCCATTCGTAAACAAATTTACGAGCTATGGTTATCACGCAATCATAAGATACACTGCAAAACATTTTTTTTATATATTTGCGGTTTCTTTTTTGATAGTCCTGAAGCTCCAAAAAATATGTTTCAGTTAAATGAATACATCGGTCAATTTGCTGGTTCGTTCAGCTTCAATGTCCTTTTTCATTGGTCTTTCTGCATCAATATTTGGCTGAGATATGCAACTTTGAATGGAAAAGCATCCTCCTGTCCTTGATCATCGATATCTCAGCAACCAATAATCGCAAAGGGAGTTACAGGACAGCTTTCACTGCTTAGATAAATTTCTTGCAAGATCCTTACATTTGTTTCTTAGAATTCTTTTTCCCAATTAAATCTTCATTTTGATATGAGGGGTAAAATCTCAATTTTCCGACAAGGGATAAAATGATCATTTTTTATATGAGGGGTTAAATAAAAAAGCGATAGGGGCATGATGGTAAAAAAATGATCCCGAGCCAAAAATATTCATCTTGCCCTATTAGATGGTCATCGACTAAGGCATGACACCACTGTGACCCCCTGTTTTTTTTGCCATTTTTCAAAAAAAAACTTTTGTGGGGAAAAAAAGGGATATTTGATTTTTTTGTTTTGTTCGTTGTTTATAGAAGATACATAAAAAAAAATTTTCAAATTTTTCACGCTTCATGGTGACGCTGGGGAAGCTCCCGCGTCAGGTATACTGCCTCTGCAGTGGTTCGCGGAATCTCTAATCAATATCAGCAACTCGAATGAACCAAAACGATAGTAAACTTTACTAAAAATTCGACGCAGTACAAAAGTCGATATTCTTTTGCAAATATACGTCACAGTTGTTACTTTAACAGTGAATCGCTCCCCGGTGACCGCATGAAATTCCAACCGAAGCGCAGGTGCGCTGATTACTAGCCAGACTTTCGTTTCATTTTACAACAATATCCCTAAACCTGGGAGCTAAAAAAGTGAACTTAATTCGCTTTTAATACTCCTCAATTTGCTCATAACAAATGTCTCGTATCCGCACGAGATTCTGCATAAAACGCGTTTCGAATTTTACGGATTTGAGATAAGTCGTAAACCCTCCTATGGTATCCTACATCAATCAACATTCCGTTCTCCACGAGAACTGGACAGCTCTCCTGTTGTGCACGGTCTGCGTGTATGTTCTACCAGTAGTTAACGCTGTAACTACAACATATGGACTCCACCTAAGGTGGATAATGCGCAACCCTCATTTAGTGCGTGTACATAATGGAGTCGGCGATGTTCTCGGAGGATACCGTACAGCATTAGTGCTTGTACGATGCAACTGGTCTACCTGGTACTTCGTGCTCGCGTTTACTTGGCACACGTCACTTGAAGTCCGTAACCAGTGAATGCTTGTGTATTTTCAAGGCCTCGCGATGAAACCTTTACGTGTGTACACAACGACTTTGTTTGGGTTGGTGTTAACACAGTACAGCGTCGAAGAGAAAAAAGTATGATCGAACGGGACGGAGTACAACGATGAGCCAATGAAGGGAGCCCCTTGGGTAAGTTGAATCCGGAGGAGAAATAGTTAGGCTCATCGTAGACGGATCGCATTAGCAACAATCTTCTGCGTATCGTTTTGCGGTACGCTTCTCTTTTTTGCGAAAAAAACAACAAAAAAGTCAATTGAACGCCCCTGAATGTAAAAGTAAATAAAAAGGAAATATGTAAACTCGCCAAGCGGGTAAGCATTCTTTCGACATCTGAGGATTGTATCGAAAAGCGAAAAATAAATGAAAAAGTCAAAATAGAATAAAAGCAAAATAAAAGGAAACCTGACTGTGAAAGATGGCCGATGGTAATGTTTTTTTTTATCGATAATACATACAAAATTTATCATTGATGCATTAATAATCCATGCACGCAAATTAAAGCATATTTAAAAATATTCGATTAATTGAAAATTAATGAGAAAAATATGAATGCACTTTTTTGAATGATTGATGTAGTAAAAATAAAAAAAATTTAGTGATTAAATGTATATATTGATTTTGAGACTGATTGATATTGAGGTACGATAAAAAATATATGAAAAGTTTCAGTCACCATTGAAATGGTTGTTATCCATTATGGTTTCTCGACCATAGGTCCTCAAAGCTAGTAACGCCATCTCCTCCGGACTTAGCCTATTTAACGGTCTTTGTTCATTGGATATAGGCTGTACAGTATCGTGCCTGATCCATTGCCGATCTTGAATGCAGATTACCCACCGACATGAAACGAGATGTATTCATAATTTACTCGAACCTCCACGCTGCACAAGTTTCCCTCTATAATCCATCACAATGGTGATCACCACTCCAATAAAATGAGAATGTACGTGGTGATGACCTAAAATAAGGTTAGTGATTGATCATCTCGAAGCTCAGATACTAAGCCCAAACAATTCACTTTCCATCGACGATGACGATAGTTATAGATATTAATGTCATTGATTCTCTACAGTCTTGAACGAATCAAACGATTTTTAGGTTATGGACACATTTGACACATCCCTTTTGTAGAATAGTGAAAATATGGCCAGGTCCGAATAGGAAGAGGTTCTCTCTTGAATACAGGCTCTGGAAAGCCCGAAGCTAACCCAAACGTGAAGATGTCCATCCTCAGCTTAGGCTATACCTCAGCAATCTCATCGTAGTTTATGCTACACCCTGAAGGCTATTGGACAAGAATCTCACGAAAGATGGTGTCCGGGCTCCTGAGGGATAAGTGGATTCCCGGGGGATTGAAGCGTCCCACGGAGGAGGGAATCCCAAGGGATGTCAATGGGATTAGCAGCGACTGCTAGGATGATTCATGACTAACACAATGAAAAATCATTCGACAGAAAAACGAAAAATATTATAGGGACGAAATTTAGGCTTGTGTAAAACTGAGTGTACTCGTTTGAGTGGACAGTTGAAAAATGTTAAGCTTTTTGCAGGCTTGCGACACCATAAGTAAATGGATACATTTTTATTAACCCATAACGGTCACCCGGGGTCTGGTGTATCCCTGGCAAATTCGGTAGGGCTATATCATTGAGAATCGAACTTGTGTTGTTGTTTGAACCTACTCCAACACTATTTAATGGGTGGCGATGATCAAAATGGCGCAGCAAATAGTTGCCGGCAGTAAATAGTGCTGTTCATAAATATTAAATTTTTTTCTTGAAAATATTCTATTTCAAGAGTAACATAACGTAGGTTTGTGATCCATATCGGGAAAATCAAAATGTATATGAATTTTTCAATGAAAATAGGGGTTTTTTGTTGTTTTTTTTCGATTGTTTTTTCGGTATATTAAAATTTTTTAACGAAAGAAAAAACGATTGTTTTACTTTAAAAACATATGAACTAGAATACTCGTGTGAGATTTGCGTCAATAAATCAAGTAGGACGCAAATAGCAACAAGTTTTCGTCGTGGGGTCCACTATACCCCATGTGACCGTTAGGTGGCGTATAGGAGGTGTGACCATTACGGGCTGAACTGTTAATTTAGAAGTTCGAAGGGACTCAAATAGGTTATTTCTCTTAAGGGAATGACGAACACGCTGGAAACGTTCGACGCGGCACCTCGATACGTCGGTAGTAACAATTGTGGCAGTTTTGAGCTGCGAGTCACTACCGACGGCGCCACGCACGCGATTCGGCCTCGCAGCCTCGACTTTTCGGGCAACGAGTCGAGGCGCGACAACTGCCGATCGCTGGCATCGACGCCCGTGTGTGCGTACTTACATACGTGTGAATTCGTTCCGACCGCAGCACGGAAAAAGGACGCGCGTGGGTCGGTCGCAACGAAAACACACACGTATATGTATGTGTGCCAACCGCCACTCACATATATATATACGTAGCATATACTACGTAGTAGTATTGCTATACCGAGCGTCATATGCTTCGGCGAATGGATTCACTCGGCAGGATAGCGGTGAATCAATGTATAAATACTGTTTCAACGTATTCGCTCGCATCGCTTTGATTTCTCGACGACGAACATCGTTCGAAGTAGTTACTAATAAGTGGAGGGCTTGTAATTTACCACGTGTATTCAAATTTTAAGAAATAAGCGTTACCGCAATTATGATTGCAGTTAAATTTTCTAACGAATGAGATCGTCGGAGAATCACTCTGCAAAGGAGTCGTACAATTTGGCGATAATTACAAAAAAAAGTTTGCCAATTTTTTATCTCTGTCGGGATTCATCTTCGACAGGTTCCTCCAAGGATCGATTTTTTTTAGTAAATTAAAATTCCCAGGGTCTCGCTCGATCGAACAGCGGTAATTATTTATAAAGCACTACATCAACTGAAGCAAGCACGACAGATCGTCGAGAAAACACGACAGTCTGTTGTATTTTCAAGATGAAGACGGTAAAGTGTGCATCATGTGGAATATAATGAAAATTATGGTTACTGTTTTTTCGAATTTCATGACTGAATTGAGGTACAAATATCCTGTCTCAATTCCAATATACTTGATAAGAATGACAAAAAAAACGTCGCGCTCTAATGTTGCCAACTTCACAACTGCCCGAGCAAGCTTTATGTAAATATGATATATTTTTGGTGGCAACGATTTTAGCCGAATTCCCGAGAAATCAAAATTGACAGAAATGTCTATGCAGAACAGTATTACAAAGTCATAGTTATTATTGAACGCTAAGTTGAGTATGTTTTTTTCTCTGCCGGCATTGGTTTTCGGCAGGTTTCTCCAAGAATATATATTTACAAGATACTATGTGTGCAGGAGTCTCGCTCTACAGAATAGCGGTGATTATGAATAACACATTACATCGACTATAGCGAACACGACGGATCGTCAACTGTTATGTTTGATGCAAACTCACACTGTAAAGGTGCGGAAACACGTCAACAGTGTGAGGATGACGTCCTTCTCATCGAGATACACCGAAAATGATTTCTTTATCACTTTATTTATGTGATGAAGTGAAAATAAAATCATCCCGTTCTACCGACGCCAACTTTCTACTGCAAAAAAGTGGTAAAATTTTGTAGTTACTACTGAACCAAAGTATTGTACAGT